>CABFWB010002450.1:56328-108312 GCA_902151455.1 Timema bartmani
TGTGCTGTTGGGTGGTTTGGAGCGGGGTTGTAGACCGTAGAGGTCATGAAAAGTCGTCATAGATCAAAATTTTGGTTAAGAACTTTTTTATGGTTGCAATACTTTACCATAAGTTTTTGAAAGGTTATAAATTACATTTATTTGCGTGTAGCTTGAAAATGATTGGTTTTATACAAATGTGTTTCAAATAAAAGATTTTTATTATATATAGACCTATATATTTGTAAATATGTGTAATTTCATGTCCCAAAGAGTTACGGAAAAAAAATTAGAACTAAGCATCAGATCAGAACCCTTAAAGTCATTTTGACGAAAAAATTGAGAGTAGCCATTTTTTTGGTAGTATTTATGCATTTTTAAAAATGAAATTTAATCATAATCGGTAGAGTCGATTTTTATAAAATTATTTTTTTCTTTTTTTGCCCTTTAATATAAACTACCCTTTTTTTAGGGTTAGATATCCAATTCTAAAAACACCTTGGGGCAACCCTATGAAAACCCTAGATACTAAGTTTTAGCCCAATCAGTAAGATAGTTAAGCTCTTACTCCGAGGTACAGACAGATAGACAGACGGAAATCCAAAAACCACTTTTTCTGATTCGGTGGTTCATGAAACGTTGAAATTCATCAAAATCTTGAGTTAAATTGCTTTTTGATGATCATAATACCTACCTGTAAGGTAGCAAGAAAGTAAAAAGAGAAATAATCGATTTTATCAAAATATTCTCTAATGGTTGTTATTAAATTTTGTATCCAAACATTGGATAACATTACAATCAAAATGGTAGAACTCGTTTTACCATGAAAATGACTTTCAGATACCTCCACCCAAACAGAAAAAGCATATTTTGATCATCTTTCTATAACTATTTGAGATAAAAAATAACTTCTATCGTAAAGATATAATAATTTAAAATACAAAACTTAAAATTTAGAATATATTTTCATAGAACCAATATTTTATGAGATATAAGTAAATATATATATATATATATATATATTTTGATGGAGCTCTTTGATATATGTAATTGATTGTTATGTTCTTTGGTGGACAGAGATGTTGAATTTTTTCAATATTTTTCTGTAACAGTGTCTATTATTTTATTTATGCTCTTTGGTTGAGTTTTTCTGCACCAATGTATCACAAAACTTATGATCTTTTAGTAAATATCTGTATTTTAGGATAAGAGAGAGAAGGTCTGTGTGGTGTATCTATTTTTATCTGCAAATAAACTGATTTAATATAATAAAGTACTCAATACATAAAACCTATGAATATTAATTTAATTTCCTATTTGTTTGCTTTCCCCATCTTATTTGTGTAAAAGTTTTTTATTTATACACATAAAAATTTAATAATTTTATCCTCTGATGAGAGGGAGATCAGAGTTCGGATACCATTCAGGTCTACTGAGGTTGGTTTTCTCCTCTAATTCCAAGCAAATGCGGGTATACTTCTTCTAAATTAAATCCTCCTCAACCATAGTCTAGTAGCATAGTTATTACATATGCAAATACCTCGAAAAGGTAATATGACGCGATGCTAAAAAACTAAAAGATTATAATATAGTTTTTAAAGACATACCTTATAATTTAGATTTTTTCAGAAAATTGAAAAATGACACCTAGACACGGGAATCTAACCCGGGAACTTTGGCTTAGTACGCCAATGCTCCTACCACTGAACTATCCAGGAATCGGCCCGTGCCCAGGGTCATTCTTCACTCATATTTTAAGGCAGAGTCTATGATGGACGTGCGGAAATCGTCGGCTACAAATGTGTGATTTTATTAATATCACGAGCTATCAGATAACGCAGCCACCTTCGACTCAGTAGTTGGCTTATTGCTGCCACTTGTACAATTATTATAATTATAAGTGATTGCATAATATTATAATCAAATAGCCAAATCTATTAGATTTAGTTTTTTGTTCAAAGTTTGAATATTAAAGAGATGTGTACTGGATCGCCTGAGTATTTATGATAAGAATATTTAGAGTAAGTGCACTTAAGATATTGGGGGGGGGGGAGAGTTTATAAAACCACAGTAATTTTATTATTAGTGAAAACACTCCTCCTTAAAAGCACATGACCAATAATCAATCGTTGATCTCCTTGTTAGAGAATAGGTGTTCTGTCTATTCCAAAACACATGCCTTCACCGTCAGATCAACTGTACGGTTAAGAACATTATAATAATTTCAATAATATTATAAATTCAGTCATAAGTATTTTTGTCTTTTTTTATAATTGCTGTGGCTATGTTTAAGAATGGATATTATTTATAATTTTTCAGGTAATTAAGACAATATTATTGCTAAATAGTTTGACATAGTTAATTAATTTATAACCATGTCTTACTACCCATTCAGACTATACGCCTATGTACAATTACACTCATTTGTTAGGGATTAGGGAAATTTTATTTATATGCACTACACCCACATTTGTGTAGAATGAGGGGGGAAAACCATTTATGAAAAGCCATACTCAATGCACCCGACCACCATAAGACAAATATACCCCTGTCTTCAGCAGCTAGGTTATTGCGAGAGTAACGCCTTAGACAATGCGGGCATCGAAACGGGCACTAATTAAATATTTTTTGTTAAAAAAAGCTTAAAATGATATTGCATAGATAGTTTGAATACGTTGTTGAATTAGATAAATACCTACATTTTTATTTTAATTTTATAATATATGATGATACGTCTACATGCCTGACAGGGAGCAAATTATTGAGATAATTTTATGTTCACGCCCAACTAGCCCCTTTATGGGGTGCCATTTATCGTATTGCGCAATCAACACACGATTGGATGATAACTACGATTATGTTGTATCTCAGGCCTTACGGTTTTTTTAGGAAATAGGTTTAATAAGTTCCCAAGCTATTTGAGCTCAACATGAATGCACTATTTATAGAGTTAGAACCACATATTTATAAATAAGAATTTAATGTTACACCGACACTGATCCTACTTGTATGGCAAATCGACGTAGAGAGAGCTTCGTAGAAGCTGCTCCAACCCCTAATATCCGACCTACCCCTTGCTTCCGAGACTCTTTCTGTTTAGTGTTAAACCCACCAATAAGAGAGCGTTTGACAATCTGACGTTATGAGAGCTAGCTTCTTATTGGTGGTCCAATATCCGTTTGAACTAAAAGGTGGCCAACTCATCACCACAATTTTAAATGGAACGGAAGAAACTTTTAACAAAGAATAATGTAATACGTACTATATTTAAATATACTTTTGAAAATACCTAATGGGCTTAAAACTCACTAAAATAAATAATAATTAATAAAATGATATTAGTGATAGAGATATAACTTGAATTTAGAAACTAGTACTGAAAATAAAATCGTTCGATTCTGCCTAGTCATCCATGGATGAAGCATGTAAGGAAATTTACATACCGTTCTTTAAAACAAATATATTTCTTCCATGACTTTTTGAATAAATGAGAAGTGCCCAGAACAGGGTCATTACTTTTGTATAGCCCTATATATAATGTGCTTATCAATGTAATATATTCAATACACGTTTTGGATCAATTGGATTGTGTTATTTTTATGTTATATTGTGAAACAATTAATGCTCTACAATTCAAACGGTGACCTGGCGGTCTAGGGGTAAGGTGTCGGACTTTAGTGCTGGGGGTCAGGGGTTGAATCCTTGGTCCCAGCACAGATTTATCTGGTATCAAAATACTTCCTTCACATCTAACAGAATGTGTATTAATCACAACATGTGAATGTGTGGAGTGCCAGGACTCCACCGTGGTTCGGATCCCACGTTAAACTGTAGGTCTTCCATTTCAACTCACATTCACCATAACATTACACATTAGCGTAAGTGCGTATAACCCGAACGGGTAGTATGACGCGGTGATAATAGTAATAATAATAACAATACATTTCAAACCAAATGACTGAAATAAAAAGACAAAATTTACTTCTACAGAAAAAAACCCATGAAAACATGTCAGTTAATCGTGCGTCCGACCATAAGTGATATAATGCATGGTCAACTCATCACGTTTTAATAAACAGGAAATCTATAATGTGTTAATACAGCACAAGTATATAATAGAGAGCAGTCAAATGGGGCTATTGCTATACCCGCAATCATAGATTCACGGATGATACCATATTGGTGGCACTCATTGGAAATAACTTGATTGGGCGGGAAAGCCAACGCTAAGCGTTGAGCACATTTTCCATTTTCCATTTGAGATTCTATATTTATACCATTGTGAAGTACTTGAAATAACACATGATATTTTTTTTGAAAAGTAATGTGTACTTACAGACAGTTCACCAAAAAAGATATTGAATTTTTCAATTCAATCTGTTTTAATTACGCAGTAGAAAATGAGGAAGATGAAATTTAGATCGATTTTATAGAGAGAACGTGGGAATCAATATAAGAAGAAATGCTCTCAATGAACTCAATTTGGATTTATTTATTTTTTACCATTAAATTCAATGAGTTTTGTCCTTCTAGAGATAAGTGTGTGGTGAAGTAGTTTTTTTTTATATTTATAATTTATATCATATATAAAAAATATATAAACCTCCTTCATATAATATATACATTAAGTTATATAATGTATTAGCGTTTGGACGCGTTCTTTGCATAGCTAAGCAGCACCAAATTTTATCAAATTATAGCGTTCAACATTCGGCTGCCCACATTTGATAGTTTCTCACTGTACAATCGTTAAGTAACTATAGTAATCACATACCAAACGTGGTAATTGATAAATTAAAATAAATTAATTATATGAGAAGAAAATATTATCTTGTTTGAGTACACAACAAACGCAATCTATTAACAACCCAATATTTACCCAAGCGCTATCACAAAATAATATAAACGAACTAATAGACATTGTTACAGAATTATTTTTGAAAAAAGAACCTCACATTTCCCCAAAGAGCATAAATACATAATATACTCAGTTACAGGAACATATTGAATGATAAGCATGGTGGTTTTCCAAAAAGCATCACGCTTCACCGAGGTATGTAATCACAGTTTGTATATTTTAATTATAATATTGTTGTTTGATAGGCGCTAATGCTTTGATTTTCAGCCTTGTTATCCCAACTCTAATTGAGATCCTAGGTTAGTCTGAACGCCAATGTTAACTTTATGACTGATCTCAGGATCTATTAAAGATAAACCTCTAAATTGTTTTTTATTTTAAAGAACTATTTTTTTATTTAGTCCCACACACAGGCTTTTTTTTAATCTGAATCAAATTAACAATGTTATGATTTTATTACTAAAGCATAATCTTTTTACAAAAGAAAAATCTATTTAGTATTCAATAAAAATATCTCAAAATCCTTGTTTGTGGAACTAATATTTAATAACATAAAGTTGTAATAACAATTTTGTGAGGCTATCGTCAATGGTAAAGTAAATATCTTTCATCAAAACTCATAAAATGTAGTTTATGGCAAAATAACATCAAAGATATTCATACATAGGACCTACTTGAGGTTTTTTTACATTCTAATAACGTCCAGCATTCTAAGAAGGGTTTTCGGGAACTTCCTCTCCTTGATATAGGATGAAACTAATACTGGACAATCGGCTACTTTTAGTGAGAAAAAGCGAAGGTGCTGTGCTCTCACGGCTCGGTGTTGCGAATCGTCTGAGCTAATATAGACTGCAATGGTTAAATTATGTAAATGATTTAAAAATTATATTTTTCTGATAGAATTATAATTACTATCACAAATATTATGGCTGGTGGTATCTGTATCTTATATAATTGCTACAATCACAGCAATTCAAACTGCTCTAAATCGTACAAAACTGGTGAATCCTTGACAACAATGCGATGCGGCTTCTTGAAGCTGCAATATATGCTTATCTTATTAAAAATAATTAAATTTAAAAAGTAATTTTCTCATCTTTAAAGGATTCTGGTACATAAATGTTACCAAACTGTTGAAAGTTTGGTCACAAAGCTTTTATTGTGTATAAAGATATTAAATCATTAATTTCTCAATCACACAGCTGGGCCACGGGTTGTACATGCCTGGTATAACCGTATAAGGCGTCTCACTCCAAGGCCTTAGCCAGCCAATAATTTCAGGGGGGTTTGGTGGGCACATTTCCAACTGTCGGAGGCTAATAAAAATTCTAAATATTTAACATCTATGAAAGCTATCTGAAGTGGTTTTTTTTATGGGAACATAACACCATAACTATCGAAGGCTAGGAAAAATTATAAATATTAAACACCTCTAGAAGCTATCTGAAGTGCATTTTATGATAACACAGCCCCCTAATTTGTAATTGTGCCTTAATTTTGATATGGTTTAAACCATAAATAAAGCCATAGATATTTTGGTCATTAAATTTCGGAGGAGGGGGTTTGAACCCCCAAAACCCCCCTGACTACGGCCTTGTTTCACTCGCAGTAGACTGGTCAGCTGTTAATGGGGAGACTGGGATTATAATTCCAGTCTGAACTGTGTGTTATTTTTCCTAATCAATTCTTCAATCTCCCTCCATGCAAATGCTGGTGTACTTCCTCTAAATTCAACATTTCTTACTACCCACCTCAGTGGAGTAGTTGGCTAACGCGCTTGTTTCGTGTTGAGCTAGACTGCTGAGAACAGGGAGATCGAGGTTCGAATCTCGGTCGGGTGAACCGGGGGTGGTGTTTCTAAATGTAAGCGTATAATACTAACGGGTTTTAAGACGTGGTGCTAAATAAAACACATTTCTCAATCCTAACATGTTAGCATACATAGTTCATAACAAATAGCACAGAACAGTTAATGAGATATGGTGAAATTATACAATTTAGTAAATTTTAAGGTAATAATGTCCTAAAGTTGCGAAATTTAAACCCTCCCCAAAACTAATTTCTCCCTACACCTATGACTCCATATAAAATGAATTTAGTGCTAATAGAAATTAACTAGTGAGGAGGTAAATCCCCTATAACCATTCTTTAGCTCATGTCCAGACAGTTTTATAATGAATATTATGTTGTGTCAAATGCAAACAAATTTTGTGGAAAATTAAACTTTCCAGCTCTAAAAATTCAAAAATTTGCGAAGGAAGAAAAAAATATCGAAATCAACCCCCTCATATAAGTGTAGAGACTTACTCCGCCCTTCCACCAATCATAACGATTCGTTGGTACGTATAGTAGTTTAAGTAGATATGATAATTTTTAAAAATTCTTCATCGGTACTACTAATAATTTTTCCAGGGACCTGGAACTCAGTATAAGGCCCAGGTCTCCAGACAAAATAAAAATAATGGCGATAAAATAGCTTAAAAATTTCACCAAAATTTTAGCTGCTTGGTGGGAATAAGTCCTTTAAAACTGCTCCTTTATGAAAACAAACAAAATTATACATGGGACAGACAAATCAACTTTATTTGCACTTGTTTTAATAACTTTTTAACTGCTATTGACGCTAAAACATTAATAAATTAAACTATTTTAATATAATGCCTGATATTTTGTGTCAAACTAGAACCTTTGCAAATATATTTTGTTATAATTAACTTTTCATTTGTGGGATTTGAGTTTCGCAGTTAGTATAACACCGCGCTGCTAGGTAGCAGAACTCTAGTTCTTCGCACTTGCGCCTGTGTTATTACTTATAGGATTGTCCAGTATTAGTTTCATAAGGTATTTGATAGGTCTTCCGGCTTCCTTTTCACTCAAGTTCTCTCCTGTTTGATCTTTTTGTTGAGGTTAGAAACAGCCTTTACAGCTTTATCAACTCACATATTGAGATTTCCTTAGACTGTTTCAGGCCTTGTTGAATGGCATATGAAGATGGGGTTCGATCTTTAGATTTATATAGACCAATATTTTTCTTTTTCTTGTAACAAACATGACGTGCTCCAAATTTCTTCTTGCTATCCATTTCAAAATATATTATAAACACTAAATAAAACTATAATCTATAACACAAACTCTTACAACAATGTTTGCAGAATCACATAACCTAATAAACAACATAACCCTACTAACAATAACAGCTGATTTATAGCAGATATGAGTTTATAACCATAATAATCAAAGTAGATAACTGTAAATACTAAATTACACCAAATAGTATAACTTACGTATCCTTATATATAATTTGATAAGCCCGTTTCCGGTAATAGAAATTACGAGGAAATTACAGACCAGATTTTGACACTCATTTTAACGGTTAGGAGTCCAGGATATCAGGAAATATAGTAGTTTTCCAAGAAACCCCAATTTTCACAAAGAATATTCAGTTTTTAATTATTTGTTTAGTCACCATGGAAAAGGTTATTTGCTGCATGGCTCTAAATCTCTAAATATAATATATCTATTTGGTTAAAAAATAATAACTCTATTTTTATTTCTTGGTACGAACACATAACAATTTTCTCTTTGGATGCTGGTCATAGCACATCTAAATTGAGATGCCTAAACTGGGGAAAAAATTATTTTTTATTGAAATCTACTATCGTTAATTCTCATTCAAAACAATACTATAAACATTTTTTTATCGGAATGTTGTTATCGTTAATTTGCATTCATATCAATGAGTATAGTTTGAAATTTAAAAGTTTAAGTTAAATTTGTGAAAAT
This sequence comes from Timema bartmani, assembly GCA_902151455.1. NCBI lineage: Eukaryota > Metazoa > Arthropoda > Insecta > Phasmatodea > Timematidae > Timema > Timema bartmani. Next base: position 64,949 of record CABFWB010002450.1, read on the forward strand.
ATTGTCTACGTTTTGTTTCGCGCATGATAAAATGATGTTTAAATATGTTTATGTATTTATTATAAGCTCAAAAAAGATAAAATAATCTTGAATAATGTTTAGAAATAGCCATTATAATTAATTAAGTGTGAGTTTTGGTGTTCCAATTTTTTCAAATAATGAGATTTTATGTTCAGTTTATTCAAATAAAGGGTTTTGATGCTCATTTTAGCGAATAGTAACACAATACTAATACATAAGTTAAGCTATGTTTACATTTTACTGCTTAATTTTGAGGATATGATATTTAAAAGTAATTTTTTGTGTACCCCATTTATCTTTTCAATTTATTACAAACACAGTAAGTTCAGTTATGTTTCCATGTTGATAATTAATATTGAGGGAATGATATTTCAAAGTACCGGCAAGTTTGAGTACCACATCTATATTTTCACATTCTCTATCTCTATTTGTCACACTTGGACAGACATTCTCTCCAATGCTCTCACACACACTCACTCACACTCTCTCCCCTCCCACACACACATACACACACTATAACACACAATCTATCTCATATTATCTTCTCTCATTCTCTCTTTCACACACTCTCTACCCTCACATACACTCTCGATCACATAATTTCTCTCACATTATCTTTATTATACTATCTCTCTTAAGCTCTCTCTCAAATGCTCTCTCACTCATATGCTATATCTTTCGCCAACGCTCTCTATCATTCAAAAGCTCTCTCTCAAACTCTCTCTAAATCTCTCTCACTATCTCTATATATCAATATCGCTCTCTCAAACTCTATTTATTTCAAACTCACACTCTCAATTTCTCTCTCAAATTCTCTCTCTCATGCCCCCACATTTTTTCACTCTTTCACACAATATCTCTCCCAAAATTCTACACTATCTTTTTACTCATACACACACACAATCTCACGCACTTTATCACGGATTCTCACTTACAAGCTCTTTCTCTCACACTCTCTATCACTCACACTCTCTCTCCTCAAATACACACACACACATACACAAGCACATTTTTATATAATTTAATAAGCCCATTTTTGATATTTTAAATTAAAAGTAAACTGTTTTACCGATTTTAATCAATGACGTCATTTTAAATATTAGGGATCCAGGCAAATATATTAACCTAAAACTAAAACTAAACCTTCCTTAAGAATTTTCCATATTTTCATTCTGTGTGGGCAGCAGCTAAACTGTGCAATCATTCTTTGTTTACATCACCATGGAAACCATTATTTGCGTATTATATTATATCGGTATATAAAATATTTCTCTTTTGTTTAAAATAATAACAGCTTAATAATTTTCACTTGATTGTTTCGGTGCAAAGAATAGATAGAGAACTGGGAGAAGGTTCGTTTTAAATTTCTCATCGTGGACGGAAGAGGCAAAATATAATTTTTGACTCAAATCAAACAACGGAAGCTAAATATCCATGTAATTTGATAGCCTTTGTAGAGTAAACTTTTAATTAAAAAGTCAAGTAAAGTATTATTTAGTATTTTTTTCTAGTAAAAAATCTAAAATACATTTTAGTGCAATAATACGCAGGCATCGCTGCAACGATCCATTAGTACTATACAAAAGGATAAATACATTATGCTTCCGCCTGAAGGGTACGACTCAAAAATCTGTTCTCATAGCATTGCAAACTTGTGAGACAGATTTTTTTACACACATAAAGTATGTTAAACTATTTAATGTTATATAATTTTAAAAAGGAGATTCCAGAGAATAATAATCAATTAAAAACAAAAATTCGATGAAAAAAAATGTTGCCATTAAGACTGATCTTGATAGTCGTTTGTTTTTATATTGTTTTCCTATGCCTTTTTAAAAAATAGACAAATAGTAATAGATAGTAATATTCATTTGAAATTTAAAGGCTCCAGTACAATGGTTAAAAAGATAAATCAGTAAATTTTGAAGATTTCAATCCCCCTTTTTAGCTCTCAGAAGTCAAATTTCACAAAACCTCGTATTATTTATTGTATAGCGTCTAAAATAAACCTACACACAAAATTTCAACTGTCCAGACCCAGGGGTTTGAGAAATACAGTGAGTGAGTGCCTTTTATTATATAGATAAGTAATAACGTTTAGTAAAATCAAACTATAGTAAAAAGGTTAGTTTGTTTTAATAATTAATAATTCTCATGATAACGTGCTTGGACTATAACCAGTATAGGGGACCTATCCTTCGATTTAAATTCAAATAAAGATGTGATGAAACATTATTAGATGGCGAGATGTGTCATATTTAAATAAATCGTATCTAGTACAGTTTCTTAAAACCTGTAGTTTCTTTAAAGCTACTAACTGACAATAAGGTCTAAGACTTCAACTTGGGGTCTGCATAGCCCCGGGGGTACTCAAAGACATCTTAGGGGGTACGTAAATTTGAGATATTTATGGATAAACACTGAATATTCAGGTCCAGATTTAGATTCAGCCACAACCAACACAAACATTTGAAACGGCCTTTTCTCTCTCGTTCCCCCCCATCTCTCTCTCTCTCTCTCTCTTCTCTCCCCGAAATGTACAGGATAGATCAAGGATTTTCGTGAGGGAATATGGGGTACGGGAGCTCTCACGGGACTGGACTAGGAGAGGTTCTCTCTCGGGAAATTATGACGAAAAATCCTTCAAACTTCTTAGAGTAGATTTGAGAGATATTTAGAAAACAATTAGAAAACTAAAAAAAAACGAATACAATTCATGTTTTTTTTATGTTTTTGTTGATTTTTGTTTGTTATATAAATGTGTTAAAAGTGTTAATCAATTATTGACAGTGATTGATTGCAACTGCAACGGGCTATTCAGTTATTTCAGGTAAATACAACTAGTAGTGAATATAGCATATATTTAATAATGGTTTAGTTTTTAATTAATATCATTAATATTAACATGAAAATGTATTGAGGGGAGAGGGGAAGCTGGACCCCTAAATATGTATAATATAGAATATGTATAACTTGTATTATGTACCAACAACCTTGGGGATAAAAACTTTAAGAGAAATAATATTCTGAGATAAGCGAACAAAGAAGGATGAATATCTGGTCTAAACTATACTGTATAGGTTCGTCTACTCTTTAGCTCCAGCGATAGAATATTGAAGCTATAAAACGCTAGGATAGTTGCATAAGAGCACGTGATTACTTCAAACATTAAAGAGAAGTTTGAAAAATTAGGTTTTAATTTCACGGTTTCAGGTATCTATTGATTAAAATTTGACTTCCACCTCCCCCTTTTCTCTAATTATGGAAGCTGTAGAAAATAAATAATAATTTACCACAAAAGGTTTTCAATAACTTAAATATCAAACTAAAATGATCCAATAATTCCTTGCTCATGATTTTAAAAAACATCTAAACTCTCGTTGTTGTTCGTTTAGAACACTTTGGGGTGGGGGGGGGGGGCAAGGGGAGGGCAGGCCACTTTATACATATTTTATATTGCTAAATGCTAAAACTATTGCTATCAATAAAATTATTATTATTAGCACCGCGTCTTTCTTCCCGTTTGGGTTATACGCACTTACGCCAATGTGTAATGGTAGGGTGATTGTGGGATGAAATGGAGGACCTACAGTTTAACGTGGAATCCGAACCACGGTGGTGACCTGGCATTCCACACATTCACAAGTTGTGATTAATACACATCTTGTCAGAGGTGAAGGAAGGGTTTGGCAATCAGATAAATCTGTGCAGGTGTGGCAGGAAATCTCTAGACTAGGAAATTTTTAGGTAGTGGTTGTTTGTCAATGCCGCCCATTTTGTTTTTTTAATCTCTTTGTCAACTTCGCTCTGAAGTTCTTAGGAAATCTTTAGACTAGGAAATTTTTTCTTTGACACCGAACAGCGGTCTAATAATCTCAATATTGACTAGGAAATTCGAATCGATATTAATGCTACTTTATTAAACCTCTCACTCACACCTAAGTTATTTGCCAACGCCTTCACCGCATCAACACCAGTGTTTAAAAGGAAAAAAGAAAGACAATTAATTAGCATATTATGTTAAAAGCCTTTGAATATTTGACACCCAGGGAGGCTTCTTACTCTGGCACCCTCCATAAATATGATTTAAATTAAACACACATACCAATATATAACATTCTAAATATTGGCATAGTTAGGAATTTGTACCTTTATCCCTGCTTCTATCTTTGTGTAAAAGAGAATCTTGACTTTTTCATGTTGGCTGTTCTTCCCAAGGCCTGAATAGGCAGTATTTATCCATACTAACAATAAACTAAATACATGCAATCAAATTAATAAAATTCTGAAAAGATATACCAACAAATGAGCTTTGATTTGTTTTGACACACACACGCACGCACAAACACACGCACACACGCACATACACACACACTTCCAAAGTGCGGCATTGACAAAGAGCCATTACCTAAAAATTTCCTAGTCTAAAGATTTCCTAAGAACTTCAGATTGACGTTGACAAAGAGATTAAAAAAAACAAAATGGGCGGCATTGACAAAGAAACACTACCTAAAAATTTCCTAGTCTAGAGATTTCCTGCCACACCGGGACCGAAGAATGAACCCCTGACCCCCAGCACAGAAGTCCGACACCGCACATCTAGACCGCCAGGTCAACTATCAATAAAATTAACTAAAGTCATAGGGCACTAAGATATAAATCTTAACAGCTACTTTACTACATCTGAGGGATATAGTGTTCGAATCCTGCCGGGTGAAGTTTTGGATAGTTTGAATATAAAGACTAGAATGTCTTGAGGCCAACTGCAACGCCCCCTCTACTAGCACACGTTTAGTGTGCAGAGTCATACCATCTATTCAAACTATCTGCCTATTTACACTGATTTAGTAAGGATGAAGAAGATGAAATTTAAAATAAATGTCTCCATTTTTCCATGAAGGGGTACCTGAAAACCATTTTGGAAAAAAAAAAAGCTCACTATACCTGTCTAGAAATCGAAATGTGATCTCCAACAGTATATTATATTGTGAGAGTGACGCCTTAAAGTAGACCACGCGGCCACTTATGCGGGTAGTAACTATTTCAAGTTGATATATTTGAGTTGGCTGATAAACGAGACTTATTATTTACTCTTATACTCAGGAGGGTAAATATTTAAGGCTTTCACTTTGTCGCATTCTTTTATTTGTCTATATTGATCTGAAACAGTGCCGAGTGATAAGTTTTAAACATTTTTTGTTTTTTCTGCTAATATGAGGAGTGCATTTTCTCTATCATTATCTTCCTGCTACCTAGTCTTTAGATTAACGTTCAATGGCCGGTGTGTAAAATGTTATTTACTCTAAAAAACCTTTTGTGTCATATTAGAGAAAAAACGTTATTATTTCTAATTAACATGACTTTTATCTCGAGGCTATCCAGTTTGAATTCTTTTTGATTGGTATGAATAAAACGCAAGCTTATCTTCAGATGCAAAATCCCTTAGCTTTAGTGAGTCAAGTAGATTATTAACATTTGTGCCAATAACACAGGATATCTGATTGTAGTAACCTTTGAAAACATTTTTAATCTTCTTTAAACATTTCCAATAATTGAAGTTACTGACTAGGATTCTGACAAATATAAACTCCCCATATATGGCTGGATATGATAAAGGTCCAGTTGTTACTAAACCTTAGATTCTCATAAAAGGGCACATTCTGTAAAAAAATAACAACAAAACACCGGTAAGATGCTGTGCTAATGCTTACCCCTGAATCCTGTTTTCAGGGTAGTAACGGGGCTATAACCGCGCACCAAATTAATAGGGTTTCCTGACACCTAATTTCTTGAATTTGCCCTAGGAAATTAATGTTGGCGGTCTTTCACTTTTTCTTTTCCTCTCTTTTTGATGTGCTGTTGCTTGTAAAAAAACTAGTTCGTGCCATTTCAGTTAATTTTCCTGCTTTTTCTTACAGTTTATTTACTTTATTCGTTCACTCCCCTTCTATCTGTTCCACTCTTTTTGGAAGGAAAATTCCAATCAATACCTGAAGTAAAAGTCTTTAATGAATAGGCCTTATGATTAAAAACCTTCTCTTCAATATTTTCGTTAGTTAATCAAGAAACATTGCACAAAATAGTTTCCAGATGGTAGCAGCAAACTGAGAACGTTCCACCCCCATTTGTTTGACCAATGACATGTGAAACGCCAAGATAAAACAACACCTAGAGTTAAATCTTGTATGCTATTTAATAACATGTTTTAACCCTGCCTATAAGAGATTTGGTTATAATACTAACCCACCTGACTTAACCTAGCCATCAAATTGTGAAGCGCAGTGAAGAATAGGCTTTCTTTTTTTAAATAGTATAATTCTGACAGTTATTATGTTGTTGAGTGGATAAAATTATATCAAACTAACTATTTGTTATCTTATAAACTACAAAATTTTATACGAAAAGCTCACGTAGAATTGGATATGGCTGAAAACGGGCTTGTGCAGATAGATATCGACATTGTCCAAGGATTGAACTTGTAACTAATTAACTTTAAATGAGAACATATTTTTAATTGGGAATGGCCTACGTCTAGAAATAAAGGGGATGCCAGGATCTACAACTGCCACATCGACTATCAGTAAAAACAGCATACCCCAAAAATAAACCTGTTAAAATTGTTTCATGAATTAGAATTTTATTTGATTATTTCACTGCTTGGCAGGTATTTAAATACCTAAGGAGCATTACATGTAATGCCTATTTTTTTAAGTTTAGCTTATGTGGTGGTATTCCTGAGGACATCATACGGTTTAGAAACTCTTCTGGATATTTGCATTTTTCCCGCTCCTACTTATGGACGACTGAGTTCACACCAATCTATCAATGGACATTTTCGTAAATATTCAATACCTCCTTATTTATTTGAAAAACCTCGTCCTTCTATGGAAACAGAACGGCCTTTCAAAATATCGGTTGGGCTCAGCCTATTTCCAAATTTTTCATGAAAAACTGTGTGTCAATAATTCCTCTTTCACTTCCGTGATAATTTATTATATCCATAGTTTCTCAGTTTTCCATTACATAAATGCATCATAAATTAACGGCAGTTAGTATCAATTTCCTATACATTATTGATTAACTTGATAATTTTAGACTTCTTTCACCACTCAGAGAATTTAACACTTGTTTGGACGAATACTGTCCTAAGTGCATCTAGAAGAATTGGTAAGCTTTATCTGAGGTCATCCTCCGACGGTAAAGTTTTTCTCCCGAATTTTAAATGATAATTCATCATGGCCTATTCTGCAAAAAATTGTTGAGTGAATATATTACATAGCTGGGAGCCATGGTTGACTCATCCCATAATATCAGTTTGGCCTCTGATGCTTCTCAAACCATTCGATGTCAACCTCTTGTAAGTTTTTGTTCTGCTTTCAACGTAAAATACATGCTGCTTCAAAACTTTAATTCTTTGTTTATGTCAGACATATCTTGGATGATATCTGGGGTTTCTTCTAGTTAAACTCTTTCCATATTCTGCCTTGTAGGATCAGTATATTTGGTACATCTTGGAAAGCCACATTTTTACAGTCAAACCAAAAGGGAATATAACTATTTCGTTTCCTTTGCAAAGTCGTCTGTGAATATATCAGAGAAAATTACTCAGAGCTTCTTTGGATCAACCAATGGGCCAAATGTACAAATGAAGATAAATAGCTTTCTGGGATGATATGGCATTTTCACTAAAACAGTATTTTTCCTGTTAATATATCCTACACTTTAAATTTCTTGATTTATTTTAATTTGAGCAGGCATTGATTTGTTTGAATATATGTTTATGTAATACTACATTTTTGAAATAAGCATATTGAACGTTACTTGTGTAATTTTTATTTGTAAAATAAACCCTTTTTATCTAGGTACTTATATGAATATGATTAAAAAACCTTTAAAAACCGGTTACTGTTTGCAATTTCACTTTGGATTTGAAATTGGAACTTCTATTCTAGTTTCTCCTAGCTTTTGAATTGCAAATTAAATTTTAACAAATTGAAATTATTAACAAAAAAAATTTTTACTATTCGAGTTATTATTTTTAGTACATTTTAAGGCTTGAATACTTCAAGCAGCTTTTTAGTAAAATCTCTAGGGTTTCACAAGTTTTTGCTATATAGCTCATTGAGAAGCACTTAAAGTACTCTATACATACATACATACATACATACATACATACATACATACATACATACATACATACACACATACATACTTACATACATACATACATACATACATACATACATATATATTATACATATTATAATTTCACACAATATTTCGATTATAAAATATGATAAGATTTAAGAAAGGGCTACCCACAGTAGCTATAAAATGAAATAAGAAAATAAAACAAATAATTTCTTTACCAAACAAGTTTAATATAAAGTGCCGCAATAACATGTGATCAAATAAACTAATTTAAATAATCAAAATTTTTTATGAATGATTTATTTTTCCATAACGATGTCAGGTAATGGAGGCTAAACTAAAAGATTACAGATTTATATTTTCTTTGCTGTTTCTGGAAAAATAAATATCTTCGTTTGTTTTCTAGTGCAATGGTATGTTAAGTTACGTTAAGATCCTCCTATTATGCTCATGGTATCTCACGCTTGCCGCACACGGGATCAAACAAAATCAGAATTAATTGGAAATTGTTAATTATATTCATCTCAATGGATATCTGCACGAGTGCTTGTATCAGATAGTAATCGTAATGTGGGGCCTACTTTTATGTCACAAAAAATCTGACTAAGACTTTATAGATATAAAATGTTCCTTGGGTCAATATAAGAAATCAATTTTGCTTTCTTCCTCCCCTGACCTATGCATAACTTTTGGCAGGGGCGTTAATGTACATGAAAACTATTTTTTTTTTATTAATAGCCTGTTTACTTTTAGTTTTTTTGACAAAAGTGCTCAGGAATAAATTAAGGTACATAAAAATACATACAAAAAAGATTTCATTTTTTTTTCGTAGGCCCAAATTTTAAAAATAATATCTGGGCAATTTTGGAAATTTTTTAACGTTTTGAAAATTAGTACTTTCACTCGTGAAATACAGTTACTTATGCGTTAAATAACAATAAAATAAATATTGACAAACAAATAAGTAAATTTATAAATAAATAATACACAAATTAATAATTTTTTTGTATTGTTTAAAATGCTTGAAAATTAAATCACCAGCTCAGTCGTTGTAATGTCCAAATACGTGAATACCACAAAGGCGTAACAGAAAAAATTGTTTCTGTACTAATGCTGTGTAAATATTTAATTATAAAAGTTTGGAAATTTCAAGGCTTTCCAAAAAACTTGTCAATGATACAATCTACTTATAAGTTGGAACGATTTGTTTGGGAGGTAGACCATTCTAGATGGTAGAGGGTCGTAGTTGGCTGAAGGCTCATTCTTCAAGGCTATTCCTTTACGCTTGGACGATCTTTGACCTGAGGCTGAATGGGGTTTGACAGTGGTTTCGACATCCATCACGTCACCCCTATTCTCCTGTTTGTCGTCATCATCGTCTGTTTCGACTGATTCGTTCGATGACTAAAGATCTTCGTAGTCCTGATCAAACATAAATTGCTCAAGTTGGACATTAATTCCTTCGACAATGTCATTGGTGTCCTCAGCGTAGTTGACATTTCTGCAGGATTGGCCGGGGAAGTTTCCACAGATGGTCGAAAATAGAAATTGAGCCTTTCTGCAACCTCAGACTGCTTTGCAACCTTTGGTGAATCTGCACGAAATCATCTGGAGCAGTTCTTGAGGAGCGGAATATTTAAAGGTTGGGAATTGCTGTGAGGCCAAGATTGCTTCTTTTCCAGCCCTAATCTTCCGTAGTTTTCGTGTAGCTGTATCACTGTTGAACCTGATTGTGGGTTTGAAGCGACTGTTGCTTTTCTGATGCTTCGGTTGGTGGTAAGGATGCAAGATTACAAGCAATCTTGGAAAGCGATTTAACGAAGCAGTGGTATCTGTGTATTCAATGATATTTCTTCACTGATAGCTCCATACAATGCTTTTATAAATATTTTCTCTGCTTCATCGATGAGATCTTGAGACGTATTTGGACCTTTGAAGGCTGTCACGGCTCTTTGCAAGTTCTTGTCTTTAGGTAGGAGTTTAGTAATATTTAATCTTGCCCTGCCAGTAGAACACCTAAGTTGTATCGCATCCACTAAACGTGTGAAGGAAGAGAATATTTTCAGCTACTTCATGAGGATAATTAAAGCCTTTTAAAGAATATATCACCATCTGAGTTTTTCCTTAGTTAACTTCATGAAGTAGATGCTAGGCACAGATAAAACCAGGGCTCTAAGGAGGGTAGGCAGATCAATATCTCCATCGTCATAATTTTATGAACAGTTGAGCGTTCGTCCCTGCTCTTCTTGTTTTCCAACGCCTCAAATTCGGGTGATGCATCGTTGGCACAAAGCAAATATTTTGTTTTCCATGGGAACTCTGCACTCGATCTCTATCTACCTTCACTTGCACCCTCTTTTACAGAAGCCAAGATACTTTTTTTCTCTCGTATAAGACTTTTGACACTGCACATGCACAATAACAGTTTTCAATAATTTAAGCTTATCCACTTTATTATCCTTCCCTTTAATACTGATATATCTAAAGTTATTGTTCCTCATTTGGCCTAAAGTCATTTGGTCTAAAATTATTTGGCCTAGAAGTCATTTTGCCTATAGTCGTTTAACCTAAAGTCATTTCACCTAAAAGACATTTGGCCTAAAGTTAAGGCCAAATAAATTTCAGGCCAACTGACGGGTATTCGAAAAATCATAAATTGTAAAAATCATAATTAATGAATATATTTACTCAATTCTTAAAGCTAATTATAGACAATAAAAATGATTGTTTTATGTATTATTTATTTATAAATTTACTTATTTATTTATTTGTCAACATTTATTTTATTGTTAAATAACGCATAAATAGAGGTATTTCACGAGTGGAAGTACTCATTTTCAACACTTTTTAAAATTGCTCCAGCTTTGCTCGGATACTACTCCAAAAATATGAGTCCTACGAAAAAAATGAATAGTACTTTTTTGTGGGGAATTTTATGTACCTTAATATATATCTTAAGCACGTTTGTCAAAAAACTAAAAATAAATTAGCTATTACCTTTTTTTTGGTACTTTTACACCACTTCCAAAAGTTATGCTAAGGTCAGGGGAGGGAGAAAACCAAATTGCTTTCTTATATTGATCAAAGGAACCTTTTAAACCCATAAAATCTTTTGTCGGATTTTTCGTGGCATTTGTCCATTTCCTTTGCTCAGCCACCTGGCCTATGGAACAGAATGAATCGATTATTCAGTGATGGAGAACTCACGCTCAGTTGGGTTAATAATCTGTAGATAAATTAACTGTCTTTATGATTTTTGTTTATTTGAAAAAATGTTTTATGATGAAGAACTAATCAATTAAGTTCAACAGTACCATATAATCTATTACATTGTTAACAAATATTATTATAACTGTGTTATGAATAAAAAATGCGTAAGAGGAAATCTCGTGCACCCAATGTATTTTTGGAGCTGCCTATTCCTCTGGTTCATCGGCAGCAAGACACAGTGATGCCACCATTGCCTCCTCTTCACTGCTGATATTTCTCACTGTCAATAAGACCTACGTACTCTCTCATTGGTTGTTTTCTACCGACTCACAAGAACTCTAAACACCAGTTCACCAATATTTGGACCAATATCGTTTCCGTTCGTAGTGTTCCGAACCTGACTGTTCCGATCTATTTCTATCCTATTCAGTGTGTGACAAGCCTTCAGGGTTTTATTTGCAACGTCTCACACTAGAACTAGGAACAAAGAGGTCAAGGACTTGGTAGTGGGTCATCACATGCCAGGTATACAATTTTTCCACACCATAAAGATAACAAAATATTCACAAGACCGTATTAAACAATTTTTGATGGATTCGAACCCTTCTTGGGAATATAGTTAATATTTTAGGCTTGTAAATGATTGAAGTCTTATAAAATTATTAATTTTGGATGCAAGGGTAGGTGATAAAAGGTAATTGAGTTGCATTTTACATAGCAAACAATATGTTTGGACAAAACAAATTAAATATTGCTCCAGAAGAAACATAGAGCTTAGTTGTACACACATAGTCTTGAATATTTGTTGTGAGCATATTAGAATGATAATAAGCTATTTAAATGAAAAGTTCTCGTCAAATTCTTGGAAACTTTTGACAGGTATTTAACAACTATTGAGATTACCATATGAAAAAAAAATTAAAGTATACATATATACATAAATATATATATGGGAAAATATTTGATTTTTAAAAATTATTCTTTGCCAAAAATCCGCAACAATATTGAAATCCTTATCATCCCATTGATACATCAACAACCTCAAATTATGTTTTATAACACTCATAATTATTGCTTAATGTAGGATTGATCATAAAAAATTGTTTTATAATTTATTTTTCTTGAATTTAATACAGACCGTGTCAGGTAGATCCCTTCCTCTCAAACGCCCCGCAACAATCTTCACAAGGTCATGAATTGCTACTTCTTTAACAGTTGTTGTTGTTGTTCAAATATACTATATAAGACTTTCATTGTTTTAATATTAACTTAACTGATGACATCCTCTTCACTAAGGGTATGTTGTGTTGAACTGGATTACAAGTGATGGGGAAACCTGGAATCGAGCCCCGGTTGGGCGTATTGGTCATTATTTTCTTTATGTGGTTTCCGACTTTCTCTCCGCGCCATTGCTGTCAAATTTTCTTATAAATTTGACCTGTTTTACCCCTTATCTATTAGCTTAACTAACGTATGCGTACAGTGTGAACAGGTACCAAAACGCGGTTAAAAAACAATTACATGGAATGTAATATTTATGTCTATAATGTGCTTGTTTCAATGCAGCTGGAGTTAAGCCATTCTTATCCTATAGTCCCAGAGTTATGGATGAGGACTATAACCCACGTGCTTCGCTCCATATTTCCTTCACATCTCAGAAAACTTTCTAACATTTCAACCCAAGCCGTCCATTACAGGGCCTGACTTAACGTCTTTTTCTTCATCCGCTACCTCTCTTCCTTTATGCTTCTTTCTCTCTTTGATCCCATTTAGTTGTCCCACTAATTTTCTTTTTTTAATCTAAGATTGATACTTCTCCCTTTTCAGTCATTTGTCCATCACCCCCCCTCCCCCCTCAGATAATTCCCAATTCTTATTCTCCAGTTTTCTACCGTAATTGAAATACATTCAATATTTTTCTAGCTCCAGTTGGATTAATCTTGTAAAATTGGTTATATAAAGGTAATACGCTGTACATACTATCAGAATATTAGGTAACCTATACAAGAACCTCCATTCAAAATTTTAAAACACATATAGATGAAGTATGTGTACTAAATCTCATGCTTATCTTTTCTTGTTTGACGATCATGGGAAGGTCAGGGATTAAATCCTTGCTAGATGTCCTAAAGGGGGATGATGGATAGTCATCAGACGTGTTCCACTATTCCGCTACTCTAAATTGAGTACATTTCATCTAAATTATGCCACCTAATTTACTTTCTCATTAGCATAATAATTAGAATGCAGATATCCGGAATTTGTAGTAGAGGACATGGTAAGGAATTAAAAAACTCTATCTATATATATATCGGTAAAAATATTATATATACATATGTAAATTTATTATACACGGTGTCCACCATGAAACTCCACTGTACTGAACTTTATGTGCTTAAAATATTGGGGTATCATGATAGAAATTACGTAATATACAATATATATATATTAGTAGAAATAATATAAATATATAAGCTTATATATGTTTATTTTGCTCACCACCATTCTGTTGAGGATAAATGCACTATAATTATTTTAATGAGGAGGCAAATAATAACGTGCAGACTTAAATTATATACATAAATATTTATTTAACAGTAATTGCAATGGCTACCCACTATTGCATTAAGCATATTTTCATTCAAAAAATAACAACCATTTAGAATAAAACCATTCATCCTGAAGTGTGTAAAAATTATCAATCCAAAGGAGTTTAAACATCGTTATTATAGTTTTAGCAGATGATTTAACAAATGTAGGGTTATTAGAGTAATGAACCTCACGTCGTCCCTACTAAAGTCTCACTAAAACGCGCTGTAGCTATCACACAGTGAAGACAAATCTGAATGACCTGGGACTCGAATGAGAGCAATTTAGGATCTTTAGCAAAGTACCTCCAAGCTCGTGGAAACCTCAAATGTGTCTTATTTATGACTATAGTCTATATTTACACATGGAGATTTTCACGCTATTATAATTATTATTTATAAGCTTGAAACAAGATGGATCTAGCAAAACATAAGAGGTTTGGTTGTTGACAAGAAAAAGCTTTTCTATATTAAACCCTATTGAACATCGAACTTAACCTCCCAGAAAATGTCAATAGCGTCAGCGCACGCCTATCGTTACAATCCTATGAGAGACGGAAATTATCTGATTCATTTACTTACTTTTATGATATTTAGAACTCTACAGTTAATTACCGCATTTACAAAAGTACACCACCTATTTCTATCTCCAATAAGTACTATCCAGTCCACCTCATTACATTCTATCCCTATCTTGAGATAGTTCTATACAGTTCACCTCATTACACCCTTTTTCTTTCAGGTATAATCTAATGTTATCCTCCCATCTGCGTCTAGGTCTTCCCGATGGTCTATTCCCATTTGTTTTGCCAGTCAATATCCTGAACAAGGTTCTAAATTCTCCCACTCACGCTGCATGTTCTGCCCAACTTTATCTACGGTACTTGATTATCCTAATAATGACTTGTGATGAGTAAATGGTGTGTAGTTCATCATTATTTAACTTCCTTCACTCCCTTGTAGCCTCATCTCTTTTTGGACCAAATTTCTTCGTAGGCAGCATATTTTGGAGCACCAATTAAAAAAAGTCATAATAGGTGAGAAACCAATTTTCACACTCCTAGAGAACAACCTATTAAAGTATTGTTTTATATATCGATTTTAACATTCCTTGAAAGCAAGCTATATATCAACAACTTACTGACCGAGTAATAACATGCATTTCATAATTTCCTATCTAATAGCGTTAATGATAGTTAAAATTGTTCCTAAATATTTAAACTCATTAACCATGTCAAATGATATGTTTTTCGAAGTAATCTCCAAGCTATCGTGATATACTTCAATTAACTTAAAAAGATCTTGGGTATCCCATACTTGATTAAAATTTAATATAATTTGTTCCTTTTAACTTAATCGTAGGCATTCAAAATTCTACTTTTTCTACCGGATGGTGTACCTACCTATTGGGTAATATATATAGGTTTAAAGATAGGTACATTTTTTATAACAGTGAAAGAATTGAATAGGTAACAATAATAGATTTATTATACATTAACATAAAGGTTGATATCGGGTTACAATTGATAAAGAAAATATAAAGTTGGACCAAACAAGTAACAGTGATTAATGTCCGTTAAATAGGCAAAGGAAAACAAGTACCTCTTAGATGAACAATATTAAGTTTAACACTGACATATAAGATAGGGTTTAACAACTACAAAGTTATAGGAATTTCCCGCAGCTCGAGAGAATACGTGACCAAGACAACACGGTAATAGTCAAAAGGAAGTTAAGTAGATACAGAGTATTGGACGCCAAAACAGCCGGGCTAGCGCCTTACTTCCATCAGAAGGGTCTAAAGAGAAAACATGGTGAATTAAATACAAATAAAGATGTGACAATAGATCTTATAATTTCAAAGTTACTAACCTTAGCTCGGCCTAGCTAGCTGGGTTGGCTTGTAATAAAGAATTTTTTCAGAGATAAATGTTATATTGTAAGAGGACGGACTGTCCATTACATCAGAAAATGGCTAAAAAGTAACCAGGTGTCTACACTAAATAGTACTACGGCCGGTCCTTTCCCAGCGGGTACTGCCAGAGCATTCAATAGTACATTTATGTCATTACCCACTGCCTGGGGTAAACATCATGTTTAGTATACTCCAACATTAAATACTTAATCATAAGAAGCGCCAACCAAGGGGCGAAAGAAAACATAATCTGTGTGGGTTTCCATACAAATTTAGCCGTGTTCTGCACTTTGGGCACCCCAAATAATAACACAGAATAAGAGATGCCAACTAGAGCGCTGTGAGATACTGACCTAACTAGGTCCTCATGTAAAGGCGTTAGACAACTTGCTTGTAGCCATACAAAAATATTAACATCTGAGCATGACGTCCACGGCGTCATGTGATATTGTGAAGTCTTATGAACTTAGAGTGGAAGAATGAACTTGTGAAGAAGAGGACTCTTAAGCCTGGGTCTTATTACATATAGAGCTTAAGGCTCCTGTATCTAAGCTATATCATAAGGATACAGGGAAAATATGTAGTCAAAATTTCTGACTAACAGAAAATTAAGTCAGCTAGACTCGAAAACTAAACTTAGTCACCCTGACTAAAACATCACGTCTGATGGACTAATAAGGGAAACAATCATCTTGACTAAAGCAAACAGGTCTGATGGACGTGGGACTAATCTCATAGCCACTTTGACTAACAAAAACTAAACATAGTCACTCTGACTAAAACATCACGTATGATGGACGTGGGACTAATCTCATAGCCACTTTGACTAACAAAAACTAAACATAGTCACTCTGACTAAAACATCACGTATGATGGACGTGGGACTAATCTCATAGCCACTTTGACTAACAAAAACTAAACATAGTCACTCTGACTAAAACATCACGTATGATGGACGTGGGACTAATCTCATAGCCACTTTGACTAACAAAAACTAAACATAGTCACTCTGACTAAAACATCACGTATGATGGACGTGGGACTAATCTCATAGCCACTTTGACTAACAAAAACTAAACATAGTCACTCTGACTAAAACATCACGTATGATGGACGTGGGACTAATCTCATAGCCACTTTGACTAACAAAAACTAAACATAGTCACTCTGACTAAAACATCACGTATGATGGACGTGGGACTAATCTCATAGCCACTTTGACTAACAAAAACTAAACATAGTCACTCTGACTAAAACATCACGTATGATGGACGTGGGACTAATCTCATAGCCACTTTGACTAACAAAAACTAAACATAGTCACTCTGACTAAAACATCACGTATGATGGACGTGGGACTAATTTCATAGCCACTTTGACTAGCAAAAACTTACATAGTCATATGGACTAGCTCAACAAGTCTGAAGGACTTGGAAAATAACCGAATACTTGGATCAATAGACCGGATTACCTCAGCGTTGAGGCGGTGACACCCACGACCTAACCGTCATGGTCAGCAGTATCTTCTACAGGTGCTGGAGCAGAGTTTCCTTCTTCGAAGATATCCAACGATGAACTACAATACTATGAACCTAGGAGATACCCATTATATACTCTTTTCTTGACTAGAAAAATGGGCCAGTAAACACGGGAATAAGGAGGAAAGGGGTGGTTTTTTTTTGGAACGGTGGAGAAAGAGTTGCCAAGGAAGTCCGCTAGGGGCGTAGTGCTCGTCGCTCGCGGCTTCGCTACATCGAACCAACGACCGTCTGGTCTTTCTTCAATGTTGAGGTCAAGAGGTTAGAATTGCGTTGAAACTCCCACGACTTTGCTTCCACCATACTTGCAGAACAGTTGGTGAAAGCATGGTGATCGTATCCGGGAACATCCACGTAATGTAAGTAGAATCCAAATGATATTATTGCTAAATACATCAGTATTAATTGTCTTCTTCTGATTCCCTTATTGTAATTTATAATTTTGTGCGGATTAAAGTTTGTAGATGTCATTTGGATTTAGGTGACATGCTACACTTTAGTATAGTTGATGATCTGTTATGTTGTATTCCCACTGTTTATCCAATATTTGCTAACTAGTACAAATCTGATCCACTGTTGATATATTTTTCCAAAATCCACACTGATTATCCCCAATTATTTCTTCAGCACATGGCTTCAATCTCTTTAAATTAAATTAGATAAAATTTAATAAGATGATTGCAGTATTGAGATTCGTTTGTATCAAATGAGTTTTGTTTAAATGTATTTAGTAATACCTACAGGATTTTAAATTCAGTCCAATATCCATAGTAATAGCCATATTTGACTGTCAGAAAAGTTATTAGATCTATTTTCACGTATTTCTAAGCAAGCTATGTTTTTTGCAGCTTTAATTGTGTTTATAATATAATCAATACCTACTAGTTATTAAAATAATAATATAAAATGTTATCAATATTGGCCAGCAAATTGTTTTTTATAAACAGATTATCTTCATCAAAATTCAACTGTAACCATAATTAATCATAAAAAAAACTGATTAAAATTAACTTTTTTTACTTTGGGGCCTTAAGACTAATGGTAAATTTAGGTGGTTAATTTTCCAGTATGATCTTGAAGCTACATGATATATAAGGGTCAAATTAAATATCCCTCCCACTACCCCCTGTTCCAGGTGAATTTCTCTGCTCTTGCCGCAACAGTGTATCCAAGCCCAGATGACTTTCTCCTCTCTTTCACCCATAAAGAGTGGTGGAAAAGGGTGCGGTGGCAGCATTACGAGATGTTGCTGCTCTTGCTACGAAGAAAAGCCCATTAACACTGCGGCGAGCATTAGTTTGGGCAGCCGGCCCGCTCGGGGGAGGGCTTGGCGACGGGTTTAGTGGCAGGGGTTGGGAAGGAGGGGTGATTAATGAGAGAGTGGCTGTTATTGAGCCATTACCCCGGGGTCCACAACGCAGAAGCTGCTTCAGATAAGAACTTGACACCCCGACGTCACACACATTCATCCCCCACTCTCTATCTCTCTCGCATCTGCTACTTGCTCTGTCTTGACTTTTGCATCCTTCACTCACCGTCCCTTCTTCCACTCGCTTCATTACCCTACTCACTCTCATAATTTCTCACGGTTGATCCATCCACCCCCTTCGCTACATTACCTCTCGGAATCACTTTCTCTTCGTGACGTTGTTTCGTTACATCTTCTTCACATATTGGCCGCTCCCGTGTCTAAGGAAAAGAGTGGATGGGTTAAAGGTGGAATGTAAAACTTGCGAGAAAATACCAGTGTTTTTGAAGTTTTTATAGCAAAACATGTTTTGATTCAAATAAATTAAATATTCCTTCGAAAAAAACATAGAGTTTAATTTTATTCAAATGGTTTTATCAACAGTTCTTGAATATCGGTCAAGAGTTCGTGGAATTTAATGATATTTTTTTATCTTAATTTATATAGTTGGTTAGCTGATAATGTCGTAATGTTCATGAAAGATGTTTAATAATTGATTATATCACTATGTGAAGAAAATTAAGCTCTTTTTATATAGAGGCAATGTTTGATTTATTTTAACCAGAAAATGTTTTCTAGAAAAACTGCAAATACACTGGTGTTTTCTCGTGATCCCCACATCTCCACGTTAAGGTGGAGGAAAAGGGTTTTCCGAGATAAGGTCAGTATTCAGTATTAATAATAAAAACTTTTTTTTTTTGACTAAATAAATCAAATATTCTTTCAGTGGCTTCATTAAGTTAAACTTTCTACACATAGTAACATAATTTGTTTTCGAATATTTGTCATAAACATATTAGCATCTGATCATACACTTTTAAAATTAGGATAAAAGTCTTGATCAATATCCACGATATGCAAGACAGATATTCAAGAAAGGTTGAGATAAATATATGTTGAAAATTAAATTAAACACATTTACTATAGCATCAAGCGTGCAAGAGAGTGCAGGAGGAAGAATGGTGGATGGATAGAGGGAGATGGAAGCATTTTACTAAACGGACCTGGCCACAGGCTGGAAACAGTTCATGATGATGATGATGATTATTATATCTACTTGACTAATATTTTGTTTAATGTGGTCAAAATAGTTTTTTTAGAAAACAAATTGGTAGTGTAAGGACCTAAACTTGCGTTTCCTTTTATCTCTTGTTAAAGGACATTATTTGGACCTAGTGTAGAGTGTAAATTAATTTACTTTTGTTACAAAATCGCTTCACACTCTCCTTTAACATAAATGCAGGTATATTACCCCTAAATATTTTCCTTAACTCCTTTCCACCCCATTATAGTAAGTATCACGCATGCGTATAACCTGAGCCTAAGATCCAGTGATCAAAAAACACTTTTGGTTTATGGGTTGGTCATATTAAACGCAACAAAAATATTTTGAGAAATAAACTTTGATTTTTCAGTGATAGGACCCGCACTGGTGGGCACAAGGTCTAAACGTCAGGCTGTCTGGTTTGCTGGGCAGTATCAGGTCGGGTCATGAATCCCGGCTGTATGTAATTACGATGGCTTTTTCCCTATTGGTTTTCCACTCATCCTCCACGTGAGTGATGGAGTATCTCCACTAAAATTTTACCCACTTTAAAGTAAGTATTAAATATACTTATGTCCCTAACATGTAGTAGCATATAACGACGATATAGAAATAAAGTTATTTTATGTTATATGATAGTACGAGAGTTATACGATTTTTGAAATACTTTGACTAGAATCCTAATGAGGTCTGAAATATACTGTAGTAGTTTCGTAGTGGGGTAGCAGGTGATATCTGATAAAATTTAACAAATATATACTTTCTATTATTTTCATTAACAATAATGATAATCTCTACTTGAATAATTTCTATATAGGCAACTATATATAGGCTATATATACATATATAGGATATACATAATATGTTTATGTAGTCTATATTATATGTAAAATGCATCAAATTTTATTTGATTAGATTGTCCATTTATTTTCTATCACAGCGTCTAACTATCTATTTATGTTTTAACTACTATAGTTAGTAAGATATTAAGAAGGTTAAATTCAAACAAATGTATCTTTGCGTGGAGGGAGAGTGGAAAACCAATTTTAATAAAACACCCCCATCACAACCAACATTCTTTCAAGCACAGTCCTCCCCGTCCTCTGCAGCCCAATCTATTGCGAGAGTAAAGTCTTAGACCATGTAATCAACAATTGATTGATGATATTATGTGAGTGTAACTTTTATACATAATTGTTATAAGATTGATACAAAATTAAAACGGTTAAGCTAACAGGTAGTTTTTATAAATTCGATGTTTAAAATAATACTCTCTGTCATTAGTAACGCGAAAGTCTATTAGTTCATTGCCGCACTTACAAAATTACACCACCTATCCCTATCTTGAGCTAGTTCTATCCAAGTCCACCTCATTACACCCTATCCCTATCTTACGATAGTTCTATCCAGTTCACCTCATCACACCCTATCCATATCTGGAGCTAGTTATATCCATTACACCTCATTACACCCTATCCTTATATTGAGCTAGTTCTATCCAATACACCTCATTACACCCTATCCCTATCTTGAGATAGTTCTATCCATTACACCTCATTACACCATATCTCTTTCATGTCCATTTTAATGTTATCATCCCGTATGCATCTAGGTTAGCCAGTTAAAATTCTGGGCAAGGCTATAGATACTTCCATTCACACTGTATGTCCTACCCAAAATTAATGTATGAGATTTGACTATCTTAACAATGTCTTGTGATGAGTACAGGGTATGCAGCTCCCAATTTACTTAACCTCCTACACTCCCCAATGACCTCATCTCTTTTTGGAACGTTTATCTTCCTAAGCACCCTATTTTCGAATACCCTAAATTTGTTTTAGTCATGTAAGGTAAGAACAACCATAGATAACAACCAGTAAAATGATTGTTTTGTATATTCTGTGTTTTACATTTCTTGAAATTAGGCAAAATGTCGAAAACTTACTGATTATAGTAGTCTATACATTTACTGACTGTATTCTGTTCTTCATTTCCAATCTAATATCGTTATTGAGTGTTGCTAAATATTTCAACTTATTAACCCTTTCAAATTATTTGTTGGCCGAAGTAATATTTAAAGTATCGTTTCAAATCTGTATTCTCTGTGTGATCTCATATTCAGTTTTTTGTGGTTTATTTCTAGACCTACTTACTTACTAGCCTCCAATAACATATCTGCATTTCTTGGTACATACTCCTTACTATTTACCTATTAAAGCTAAATCATATGCTTATCCTAGTAGCTTCAATGTACCGTTTAATGTTAACCCTTTCCTAGGCTCTTGCATTACCCTAATAACATACTATTAGTCTAAATTAAAATGTAATGAAGAAAGTTGATCTCCTTGTTTCAACCTACTATCCATATCAAATCTGTTTGATATATGATATTTATAATAAAAAGAAATTATATCTATCTTTAAACATATCAATAATCATACATTTATTGGTATTAAAATTATCTTAAATGTTTATATTTGATATTAAACTAGACTTTTTTATTTACATTTCTTTAAAAAGGTATCTTATATTTAGAATTAGTTAAGGTAGTTAATATATTTTTTTTTAAATTATTGTATCCCCAATAAAAATAAAATTCAAAAATAAAAACTTCATCAAAATGGTGTACACATCTGTGATATTGGATATACTATATTCCCATGGCTTCAACATGGATTTAATTTATATTTCTCTCTACGAGTTTCATACCCTTCTACTTCCGGAAAGGGAAAAAAAACATTTTAATGGTTCTAAAAAGAGAGTGAAAATATCAAATACGCGTAGGTTTTTACTAAAAAAACATATAGCTAAAATCTAAAATTAGATTTAAAACGTAGTGAAATATTTTTATGTGTTTATTTTGAAATATAAAATAAAAACAAATGTATTTTATGGTTTCACGAAATGAATTTTATCATCAAAATTGAATAGTTTTTGTTAAGAGTAGGAGTTAATTTTGCTTTTGTTTATGGTTAACATAAATAAAGTTATAAGCAAGGGTTGATAAGCTAGAACAAATTAAATTAGTTAATAATCATTTCCTGTTGGTTTCGGGAAGGTAAAATTAATTAGAGTAAAGTTATGTACAAATACGTTAGGTTATGGGAGTTTAGGTTATTTAACTAAGTATAAACTATTACAAATTTCGTAGGTTCAATTAGGTCATAGCCAATTTGACATAACAAATACATATCAAATTTGAATATAATTATTAGTATATATATATATTACTTTGCATTTTTAAATTAACATAAAGCATTGAGCCAGATATTTCAAACTGTACTAGAAGCACCACAATTTTAAGGAAATAATTAATTTATCTCTAGAGTTTTCTAAGCCCTTCCCTGAAGAAAAAAGATTAAATAATTCCATTGTCTTAGAAAATGTTCAGAAATTAAAAAAATCCGTTTATTTTTTGTATATTTCGTATCAACCCCTTTTTTTTATAATAATAAGAAACAAAAAACAGGAGAATGGCCAAATGAATTTCTAGATGTAAACATGGTGGCCCTAACAAAAATAAACAAACGAAGAAATAAAGTAACCACAGGACTATCAACCTCATTTATCATTTGAAGACATTCGTGGCAAAAATACTAAACAGGCGAATGGGACAGAAAATAGAAAGTGTGATAGTATAAGACCAATTTGGATTCATATAAGGAAAGGGAACCAGATATGCAATCGGTATGCTAAGAATAATTTCAGAAATAGCGCTAGAAGTCAAGGAACGAGTCTACATTGGTTTCATTGACTGGCAAATGCGTTCGATAGAATGAAATGGAAGAAACTGACGGAAATACTCAAGAAAAACGGCATCAACTGGAGGGACAGAAGACTGATTGCAAGCCTGTACCTAGAACAGCGAGCGAAGGTGATACTGAACGATGGAGAGACCAACAACGTAGAAATAGAAAGAGGATTAAGGTAGGGGTGCTGTTTGTTACCCAGTATGTTCAACTTGTATGGGAAGTGGATGGCCAGGGAAACCCTGTATAGATGTAGCAACTTCAGAATATGAGGAAACGTCATCAAAACAGTAAAATACGCAGATAATCTAGCACTACCGGCCGAAAATGAAAAAGAGCTGCAAGAAATTATGGACCAGCTAGTGGAGAAAGAGAGACGATGTGACTTTGAGATCAAAATTGATTGGGATTTCAAAAAATAAAGAGTCACTGAAAATCAAAATTGTAAACCAGGAGCTTAAAAACATAGATTAGTTCAATTACCTGGGAAGTCTGCTGACAATTGATGCCTTCTGCATCCAGGAAATTAGGTCGAGGATTGCCACTTCCAATGGACTTATAATCAAGAAGATGTTACCTCTGACCAGCAAGTTGAGTTTAGAACTGAGGAGGAAACTTATGAAATGCTTCTTTTGGAGAATCACGCAGTATAGAAGAAACTAGAACTCTCAGGAAGATGGAAAAGAAATACTTCAATAGATTTGAAATGTGTTGTTGGAGAATACTCTAGATCTAGAAGATTTGGAAGAAATACAGGAGGACACTTGAAGAAGTCTTAAGAAAAGTGGGTGAGAAGAAAACCATTTTGAATGTGATTTTCAATAATAAAACTATCTAGATCGGATACATCCCTAAGAGGATATATCTTCTTCACGACGTCATAGAAGGAAATGTTGAGAGAAAGAGGAGCTTAGGAAGAAAGAGGACTAAAAAATTTGCTGACTTGAAGGAAAGAAGGGAATTCTGGGAGCTGAAATAGGAGGCAAGGGACAGGACACATTGGTGGTCTAAGTTCAATCACAAAAGGAATTAACCTGACGTTAGACAAAACATCTAATAGTAATAATGTAATAATAATAAGAAGAAGAAGAAGAATAAGAAGAAGAACACTCAAGTTCTCTCACGTAATACTTTCAGGAAAATTATTTTTCATCAGAAATATAGCTGCTATCCAAGCAAATTAGTTTTCATTGAAGACTTTTGTTTTAAGTTTAGGATAAGCTTGGTATTTACGCTTAAAGGAAGAGTATTCAGCTATTGTTAGTGTTTAACGCATAGTGAAGACGATTTTATGTTTAACTACCTGTGTGAGTCAACATTTTCAAATATGAATGGTGATAGATAAATACAGAACCAGGTTCATAGATGTACACTTTATTAAACCTAAGCTTAATTTTGACGGGATATACTATGGAGCAGCATATGATATAGGGTCATAGTGTAATCCTTCAAGGTAAGACATCACCTTTCAGGGTGAACGGAGCATTCGCTAGGGGGAGACAAGCTACTCAACAAAAAAATTTAAAATGTTGACAGAAAGTGTATAAACTACACTTGGTAAGCTACATATATTTAATTTTCTTATTAAATAGCCATAATTTTGAATCAAATAGCCAAAGCTATTATTTATGCTTTTAGTGAGGATTACTCCATCTATATATCATATTCTGAAAATTGAAAAATGACACCTGTACAGGGGAATCCCGGGTTCTATTCCCGTGTCCAGGTGTAATTCTTCAATTATCAGCCATAATTTTGCTTTAAAAAAAATTCTTATGCTTCCTATAAAGAAAAATAATTTCAACATTGTACAAAAAATACATTAAAATTGTAGGTAGCATTTACTAAGAATCCAAGCGATGCCCCCGCAAGTTTGTACACATGTGTTATGGCATTGCCTCTGTACAGGTTTTAATAAGTGCAAACACGTGATATGGATGTATTTAATTTGTGTTATTTACCGAACAATTAGAAATTTTGAAATAGCTGCAACAGTTAATGATATTTGCAACCCCTATCTTAGATAAAATATAACCACATGTACTGTGCGAGAAGGGATTGTAGGAAGCCGTTTGAGAAAAATAGCTTTCACTATACATTACTTGACCGGGATTTGAAGCCAGAATTCACAGTCATATGCAAGTATTGATATATACTACTAAGAAATTGCGTGATACTAGTAAATATGCTACACTCTAAATCAACTATGCATATTGTTATACCAATAAATAGTAGTATTTGTACAAACTTTAAAGTTTATTAAGGCCTGAAAGTTAGTAGTTGGCATATTATTTAGAGATAAAATACATTTCAGTATAATATGGTCAAATTCGGTTCTAAAATGCTTAATCCATACCAAACTATTTTATTTTAGAAATACTTAAATCAACTAAACTTAACTAAATGAATGATAACCCTAATAATTTGTCAGTAAAGTAATCTATTTTAAGAGCTTAAGATGTAGTGTTTATAAAGAAACATTTAAAAGATAGGACAATATATTATAATAAAGAATGGTGTAGAACCAAGGGCCTTCTTGAAGTGCGGAAAAAAGAGCGTCGGACTTCAGAACAGGGCCTCAGTGCCCTGTTGGGATTTTCTTGCTATGGGAAGACCTTTTAATCCAAATTATGCTATTTGGGGAAGTTATTGGTCCCCTTCCCCGATCACAACAAAGTATGTAATATATATATATAAGGAATACAAAATTAATGTATAAATACACAAATCTAGTATGTATATATAACATTTGTAAATTATATGTATATAAATATGACATATATTATATGCATATATAATAAAAATTATATACATTTATATACAATATATGTAAATATATGTATGTAATATAATATATAAGCATATGCCCTTTATGTATGTATACTCACTTTGCTCGATGTGGGTTCCACCCCCAAATACCCAGTGAGTTTTCTTTCCAAGTGGATGTAAACTAATGTAATTCCAGCGTTGTTTTGAACGTAACAACTTAAAGTTACCGGTATTGTATTGTATTTTTCACATATTATTTTAGTTTCTCCATACTTGTAGGAAAGCTAGAATCATCGAATTTGGCACGCTTATGGAAATTAGATGTGCCAATATGCATGCCAAATTTATGATTCTAGCTGTCACATAGATATGTCAGAAAATTAAAAAATATGTGGAAAATATGCAAAATATACTTAAAATCAAAGAATCTAGCTCAATCTAAGGTATAACCAATGGAGATACGACAAAAAGTAATATGACCAAACTTGTGGATTTTGCCAAATCCGTAGCAGTTGGTGCAATTTGTTTTTGATAGGGCTTACCATTTACCCACAAGAGACCTCCAAAGAAAGGTCTGCACCGACTTTAAAGTTTTTCTGATGTTTTGAATTTTTTCTGGGGGTCAAAAATTTTTTTTTTAAAGTTTTTGGAGTTTTTCTGTCAATTACAGGCTAGAAGCTATAAGTATGCCAAATTTCAAGTTTTTAGCTCATCTGTAAGTTGGTAAACATTAATATCAGTTAGTGAGTGATTGAGTCAGCCATGTGGCTTTATAGTAGTATAATATACATATATGTTTATATATATGCGTGAATATCCTATATAGTATTTATAATAGATAGCCTACTATTTATAGACAATATATATAAAGAAAGAGATAACGCTATTAAGGAAAAAATAAAATAATTATTTATCATAGGTATTTAAATAAAACGTTTCCTAAAATATTCAAGAAAGAAGACTAAGAAGCTATTTGATCAAATATTACTTCACCTCTCCTTGGTTGACTTCTAAAACGTGGAAATGAAATTGTAACTTGTCTTGGCTAAAAAAAACACACACAGTTTTGGAGAAATTACGATCCCATTCCAAAAGAGAAAACTTCTACCCTACCATTAAAAAAAAAATGGAAAAAAACAACACTCTCCACCTGGAGTTTTTTCTTTAACTTGAGCCAATAAAGTAGATCTTGAATGCTCCCCCCATTTGTATGGAAATAGCCGTGGAGGAAGCTAGCGACCCTACCTGATCTGGTACAGTACTAGGTTGGAAGATACTGCTGACAATCGCGCTGTGTAACAGTTGGATAAGAACATTACCAACCTTACCCTTAATATTAATCATTTGTTTTTATTGTTTACAAAAATAGTTCTACCATTAGGTTTTATTTTCTATTGATAGTACTTTTAAAGATTTTGTAAGTACGTAATTATGTGTTTTCAAAATTTAATCTTAATTGTAATGGTTTTTTTATCCTATGCAAATCTATGTTACATTAGGTTTGTATAATAGTTAATATTTTATTTTAAAGTGTTGTTTCTGTTTTATAAAATTATAATATTTTAATATATTGGCCATTTGAGACTCACTTCGTGATCTACTTGTTAATCTAAGCTGGAAGGGTTGTTTGAGCTTGTCGACTATTTAGATCTAACAGAATATATCGTCACAGAGAAAAGTAGCTGCATATTTTTACTACAAGTTGTGATTATAAAGTTTTATATATTACAATCTATTTGTTTAAATAATATTTGGTTATTGTGTTGCGCAACTAACCTAATTTACTTAAATATTTGTTTAAAAAATAGTAATTTGATACATAATTTGAATTTAGGACATTTAGACTAAATCTCCGATGATGTTTTTACTAAGCTATCCCTGATTTTCCCTGTGGCCTTTGGTCTCCTGGTCGGAACTCGTTAATCCGTACTAATTGGGACCTAAGCTTGTTCGGATTAGAGAAAATTTAGATAATTTGGGAGGGTAAATTATCTATGGGGAGGCAAGAGTCTATTCACAAAATTTAAATTACATTTGAAAGAGATTTATAAAACCTTCATTCATTCATATGTAAAACAGTTCATGTTTACGGTAGTTTTATTTTTTCGGTATATTATTTTGCAGTACTGTTACTATTCCTACAGAAAAATCACAATGTTTTGACTAAACCGTGTAAATATTTATAATTTATTATCACTGTTTTTTTACTATTCTCGTTTGAATTTTGCTATCAATAAAATATATTTCAGTTGACTTAGTATTTCTCCGCCTCCCCTACTCGCTTTCCATAAATGGTTTTTATATTATTCACAATTTTGAACTACCAGGGTCCGGTATACCAGGGTTTTAATGTAATTTAAACATTAAATTTGAATTAATTTTTTATGAAGTTGTATTTTTTTTATTTTCTCGCTATCTTACAGATAGAGAAATTATTGTTATCGTCAAAAAACTCGAGATTATTATGAATCTCAACGTTTCATGACCCCCCGAAACATAAAAAGTTGTTTTTGAATTTCCGTCTGTCTGTCTATACTTCAGACTAGAATCTAAAATATTTTACCAATAGAGCTAAAACTTGGTATTTAGTGTTTTCATAGGGTTGCCCCGAGGTGTTTTTGGAATTGGATATCCAACCCTAAAATTAAGGGTAGTTTACTGACGGGCAAAAAGATAAAAAGTAGATTTTTTCAAAATTGCCTCTAACGATTTGTATTAAATTTCATTCCTAAAAATTTCTAAATATTACAGAAGGAAATGGTTATTCTAAATATTTAGGCAAAATGAATTTAAGGGTTTTGGTCTGACGCATAAATTATAATTTTTTTTTATCATATCTCCAAAACTATTCGAGATATTAAATTACTTATCATTACCAATATATTTATAATAAGATTATTAGATTCGAAGCATATTTTTATAAAACCAATAACTTTCAAGATATATGCAAATATTTATGTCTTTTAACATTTCTAAAACAAAAGGTCTAAGTATTGCGACCGTAAAAATAATCTAATCTGAAATGTTGATGTATGTCGACGTCTCATGACTCCCCGAACCTTTAAAATGTGTTCTTTGCAATGCCGTCTGTCTGTGTGTATGTTTAAATTTAAAAGTAAGTGTAGTTAATAAAGGTCGAATAGAAAAAAACATCGATTTTCTCAAAATCGGCTGTAACAATTTTGATTAAAACTCGTTTCTAGGTGTTGATTAAGATTATAAACAAACTGGCTATTTTCATTTCCCCATGAAAATGACTTTTAGGGTACATTGTATGAATGATTAAAATTACTAAAATCATCCGTAATTGAATGATATTCGAATAAATTGGATAATTGATCCTTTGCGTGGGAATCAAACAAGTACCTTTGACTTAGCCTGCCAATATCAGGCATATAACAAATGAGAGAGTCGTTATTCCGTGTGGCCACCAATGTGGGTTAATAACTAATTAGTGTATTTAAGAATTAGTTGATAGATGTTTACCTGATTCCAGAGGGGGAGTAAAAACATGTCATGTACTATGATGTAAAATTACGTCCTACGTTCAAATCAAACAAATTACTGACCTGTCCGGTTGAAGTTGGGTGTACAGACCACTAAAACAACTCTTTCAGTCTCTATATTAAGTCAGAAGTAAAGGCCCTCTGTACTAGTATTGCAGTAAGATGAAACATCCGAGGTGATGTTGACAAAGTTTGCGCTCCCCTCTCTATTTCCACCCCCATCCACCACTCCTCAGTGCCTTAAAGACATCCTCATCCACTTTACGATCTAACATCTCTTCTTCGTCCTATGTTTTATTTTTTCAACAGAATGCTTGTTTTTGTACGACTCTTTTTTTCAACATGGATGTATTTTATAATATTTTCTTTACCGAAGGAAATGTGTTCTTCTTTTTAATGGTTTACTTATTTCTCGTGTGATTTCAGTTTATAGTTGGCCTACCACCCATTGTAGTGAAACTTTTTATTTATTATCACGTCTTTATACTCGTTTTGATTATACGCTTATGTACTAATTATACAAATGTGTTAAGGATTAGGAATATTTAATTTAGAGGAAGTGTAACCTCATTTGTGTGAAGGGATATTGGAAAACCAAATAGTAAAAAACTCTCAGTACACCCGAATGAGATCGAACCCTGATCTCTCCGTCTCTGGCAGTTAAGTCTATTGCGAGAAAACGCCTTACCCACTGATGCGGGTTTTAATGGTTTTTATTTTATTTATTAATTTGACAATGTTTCCATTCCAAAATAATATATTTTGATAAATTAGTTCCCAAATATACGCTTGAGTCCATCTCACGGACGATTAACCGGAAATCAGATACACGAATACGATTAACCCATAAAACGAATCGAAATAACTTGTCAAAAGTGAATTTGGAATCAGTTAATTATTTTTTTATTCAAAACATATTTTTCAATTTTGTTTTATTATTGGCTGTAATTGTTACACTCTCTTATCAAGAGAAAATATGAACTTTACTACTAGGTCTGTTCCTGTCCGTCTGACTGTCCCTGGCCACAGATTAGAAACAGTTGATAAATTAACTATTTTTTAATCCCAAATCATAAATGGCTTTAACAATTTTGTTTAAGATGATATCTAGGACGTGTTAGACCGCCCAAATAAAAATAACTTTCAGATGAACACTCGTTAAAGCTTAGTTAACTGATGAACTATTTTTGAGAACTCAATATTTTTGAAAATGTATTC
Source organism: Timema bartmani (assembly GCA_902151455.1). Classification (NCBI taxonomy): domain Eukaryota; kingdom Metazoa; phylum Arthropoda; class Insecta; order Phasmatodea; family Timematidae; genus Timema; species Timema bartmani. The sequence goes on from CABFWB010002450.1 coordinate 96,127, forward strand.
AACGACTGTGTTTAAAATGTAGCCTATGTATCTGAGTATTATAATTTTAGGGATGTATGTTTATTTAATCAATGATAGTTTATTTACAGATTTTAGACATTTTTTTGAATATTTCAAAATTAACATTTAAGATTCATTTCAAAATTTGTTAAATTTATTTTAATTAATTTTGTTTAAAATGTGTATTTAAAGTGTGCTATTGTGAATAAAAAGAAGTTTTTATTTTTCAAGCAAAATATTCTTAATTTTAGTTTACTAAGAACCTATTTTTTTAATGTTGGTCCAAGCTATAATTTACTACTATATTAGAAAGTATGTACGATTGTATCGTGTTATTTTTGTTGTTAAAATATTCTCACTTTGTATTAATTCTAAAGTAAAATACAAAAAAACCATGCCACCATACTACCCATCTTATTTAGTTGATATGCTTGGGGTGAGACGGACACCTAAATAAACTAGTATTTATAGTCGACCAAAATTGATTCATAATTATATTTAAGTCTAACTGTGTCTTGTAGAAATTCATTTCTTTTTGATCCCTTAATTTTATGAAAAATAATTTTGGTTATTATAAATGTTTTGTTTAATCAGCACGTTATTTCAAAAAATTATTACTTCTAATTTCTCTGACTTAAAATTTTTCTTGGAACTCAAAGTTTTCACTGTGGGTTTTTTACTTAAAGTTTATATATGTATATACACTGTACTTATATGATCATTTTTTTACTCAGTTTAGTTCATAATTTAAACAGCATTATTTTTCGCTGACCGATCCCTGTTTTGATGATTTATTTTTTCTTTTAATGCATCTTAGTACTCATTCAGGCAAGGAGTATATAAATTAATTACATATATGTGGTAGTAATGGTGAATTTAAAGCAAGAATCCTCGCATTTGTGTAAAGAGATAGGGGGGATAAAAAAAAACCTAAGTTGTATCATAGAGAAAGGAGTATACATTTCTCTATGGTTGTATCTAGCCGCAAGGACGTAACTAAAGGTGCGGCTGAAGGGAGCGCAAGTGTTTTTACAGTTTTTATAAAACTGATATTGTTTGGCCAACATAAATCAAATATTTCTCCAGTAGCAACATAGAGTTTAGTTTTCTGCACATGCTAATATCAACAGATCTTGACTATATGTCAAGGGTGTCCTGGAATTTTGTCAAAACTTTTTCTCTTTATTTAAAAAGTTTTGACAAAATTCCAGGACACCTCTAACATATATTCAAGATCTGTTGATATTAGCACTTGCGGAAAACTAAACTCTACGTTGCTACTGGAGAAATGTTTGATTTATGTTGGCCAAAAAAATGTAATGCTATAAAAACTGTAAAATCACTCGCGCTCCCTTCTGCCGTACCTTGAGGAAATATACGATGCTGCGGAGTTATATGACCCTTCTGTAATTGCGTGATCATATTGTGTGTGAGAGAGACCTCTTATGTATTGAAGTGAGCTCTTCTTAGTTTAATGTTTCTCTCTAGCTCCAATGACTACCATCTCGTTTTTTGTAAATTAAATTTTATTATTTATATTATTGAATCTGTACATCTCTATTATATTAATTCACTAATTTTTAACTGTTATATTGAACACCCTAATGCACCAAACATTTAAAACGAGAATGAGCCGTCAACACAATTTACAAACTATATACATTAACTTACACTTAATAAATAACATGGAGGCATACTGTAAATTTTAAAATCGAGTACGAGAAACTTAACTCAAGAAAAAAAAAGAGCCAAAATGATAAAAGAGACAAATAACTCAGCGCTTCTCATTACCAGCTAATGTATCAATTCGTTACGCAAGTTTCTCAAGCATAAAATACCAGAAAAAACACTCCCATTAGCCCATAATTTCTAAACACGAACTAATATATTGTCTTTATAAGCCCTTATCTACCGTACTAATTACTGTTCTAGAATTATAAAAGATTTTCAGACGTAGCGATAATAAATTGTTAGAGTTTAAAAATGTTATTTGGTTCATATCATTGGCCACTCTTGTTTGTGCTAGATTTTTTTTCCCATGGTCGGTAATTCACGTTTGACTAAGTGATTTCTCCAAAAATATTAAATTTCAATAATAGCTAATACGTTGTTAAGAAAGGTATTATGTCTAATGGTATTAGTTTCAATTAAATAATATTTTTTACCACCAAAAACCTTTAAACATAAAATTAACGTTACCTATTTACTCTCAAAGTTGCCTTAATATTTCTAGATCCTGCTCATATTTTCCTCTTACTTGTTAGCGTCTTATTTCATTGCCTGCGTCTTGCTCGGTCCTATCTCATGTCACTTCTCCCCAACACCACCATATCTGTCCCTTGGCTTCCCTCCTCCAATATTTATTTAATTTCCTTTCATACAAGATCTGAGTGCGGCTGAGAAAGTTTAAGTGCTAACCATATTTTCACTCTTACGACGCCACATTTTACACTTTCTCACAACTCTCAGTTTTTCCGCCAGCCATTTCTACTGGAAACTCGTAATTTCCCACTACGAGACGGTTTATAGGTTTCCCTTCCAAAAAATGATAGGAATATTTCAGTAACGAAGTCTTAATCAAATATCGAGTAGGTTCTAGTGTTTATAAAATAAAAATGTAGGTTGTTTACATTCGACGTTTATTACGATATAATACTATTACCGATATTCTTTTGGTGTATTAATGAAAATAAATATGATTTTTTTTATGTTTCTTTGATGTTTTGATGTTTGATGTTTTTTTGATGTTTCTGTTTTTGAGATTTTTAATGTTAATATTTGAAAAACTATTATTTTTAATGCTCTACTATATTCATCGTTTGAATCGATAATATTTTTTACCCCCTTTTAATACCCATCCGTGCTTTACATATTTTATTTACTTAAATTGAAGAAGAATGAAAACGATACTATAATTTTTTTTAGGTATACCGATCCAACACCTTAGCTCAGTAGGTAGTGTGTCTGTCTACTGAGCCAAGTGTCCAGAGTTAGATTCCTGGTATGGCCAAACATTTTCATTTTCACAGTGATAAATTAACGTTCGGGGACTGGATGTTGTGTCTGTTCTAGTCTTAAGTTAGATTATCAGGCATATGAAGGCTTGAAACAATAATGGGTGTAAAGTAAAGTAAAGTAATTATAATAATATTCATTGTATTGTATTTTATTGTAACAAAACATAAAAAGTATGATTCAAATATATAATTTTGTAAAAGAAAATGTTTATCCATGCACTTGTCGGCCACTGGTCATGCTCTTTACTCCCCTTAAAAATCAAACAAAGTGACAGGTGAATTTGACAGGCGTTTATTTTAGTGAGACAAAACCCCAGTACCTAGGTCTAAAACATTGTTCGTTATTCACAAGTCACTCATCACTTGACTCTTGTAGCTTAGTGAATCAAAAGATAAATGCCATGACAAGACTTATTTATTTGTGAAATGTGCCCCTCTTAAGGGAGTACATAGCATAGTCGGGGGCCGCATCATAAACCATTAATAGGATGACAGCTTAAATACGGAATCTTAATTTGAGCTATTCATTAGAAAAACGTTCCATTTGATAACAACATTAAACAATACATTATAATTTGGGTGATATTATATATATATTATATAGTATCTTATAGTATATCTATTAAATTAAATAGAATGCACTATATTAACTTAGAACACTGTCTTAAACATTAACGATTTATATCCATTGATAATATTCAACAATATTGTCATCTAAAACAAAAATTGAAATATTTTAAAACTAATGATTATCAGATGAGACTGACAATATCTCTTAAAATTATTTTGTTAACATCAAACGAATAGACTTTATTTCTTATCAATGTTTTTAGCTTATATTACACCACAGTGTGTCTCTGGTGACATGCAATAGTTTAATACTTTAAATCAGTTTTCTGTCTTTTCACTTTTTAAACTGTGTTCTAATTTCAATGGTAATTAGATAAACAATACATCTTTATTGTCTTTGATTTGTCAAGTCTTTTATTTTTTCTATAGTGGGCCCAGCGGTCACCAAACTGACTAATGGAGCTACCAGAAACCCATGGCCCCATTTTTAAGAATTCCTACGTGATATTCTTTGGTGCTTTCAAAAGTAACTTGTTATTTTGGGAGTGTTTCCTCAAGCTTAGGATAAGCCTGAAAGAAAAATGATCCAGTTCTGACTCATTTTGCATTCCAAGTGAGGACAAAGTTCCGCTCATACTATTTATGAGACTCACAGATTTCAACTATGTATGTGATGAAAACATGTGGAGATGCAGGTCCACATATGAACATTAAAACAGAAATTGATTGGTAGTTAAACGTTCAACAAGCAATAAACAAATGACGTATGAAAGTGAATGTCATTTTTCTCTGTAAGGCACACACCAAGATATTGTTGTGTATAAGATTGTTCATTTGTTTGAAAATTAATGATCCTTGTATTCTAGTATGAAATTTACTAACATCTTGGTTGACCTGGTGGTCTAGGTGTAAGGTGTCAGAATTCTGTGCTGGGGGTTCGAGGTTCATTCCTTGGTCCCAGCACAGATTTATCTGATTGCCAAACCCTTCCTTCACCTCTGACAAGACGTGTATTAATCACAACTTGTGAATGTGAGGAATGCCAGGCCTCCACCGTGGTTCGGATCCCACGTTAAACTGTAGGTCCTCCATTTAAGCTCACAATCACCCTAATATTACACATTAGCGTAAGTTCTTACTACCCTAACGGGTAGTCAGACGCGGTGCTAATAATAATAATAATAATAATAATAATAATAATAATAATAATAATAATAATATTAACTTATTTACATTATTGCCATTACAATTCCTAATCCGTGCCACAAAGACCACCCCAAATCAAACAAAGGCGGAATTGCATATTCTCTGTTCTCGTTACAATAATAACCAATACATTATGCAACTAATATTTAATCTGGGTAGCTTGTTTTTATTTACACTATTGAATTTGAATCTCGAAAGTTCATTGACAAAATATGGGTAGTCTACCTGTTTTAAATAGTGGCGCATTTATCTTAAATATAAATATATATTTTCTTAAATTAAAGGAGTTTTCGCGATTAGTTGAATGCCATCAGACACTTTTCCAAAGAAGTTATATTGAATATGAATTATTCAGTCAAATTATAACGTTAATAATATAAATCCATAATCACCTCGTTCAATGGGTATGAATCACTTTTATAAAAAATAGTTTATTTTAAAGGGGTAAGTGTGCAAATTCTAAACTCTCATAACTTTCAAACTAAACTATTACCAGTCTGTCCTCAATTCATCAAACGTAGCTATTCACTATGAAGTAAGTATTCCCAATTTTACCGATACCATGATAACATTTTCGCCGACCCTGGGTTTTGAGTAGACAAATGAATTCTCGATAGGACTAAAGTGTCGCAATATAAATATATGTAAATATATTACTAAACTGATGTATATTCCAAGCTGACATAAATATCGTCAATAGATTTGGCAATATAAGATATATACAACATTTTTTGCAATTATTCTTCCTTGGGTCACGATTCCTAGAAAAAAAAGTCTAGAATGTAATACAGTGAACATCATGATCTGAATACAACGATCCGTAGTTTCTTATTATTTTAATCCTCCACCGACCATTATCGTGTACGGGACCGACAATTTTCCTCGACACCTTATTCTCAAAAAACTAAATTATATTTCTGCTTCTCTTTGTTAGTGTCCACGTTTCACATCCATATGTCAGTACAGGTTTTATGACGGTTTGGCATATTTTCAACTTATTTCCCTTTAATATTGTTGAGGATTTCAGAAATCATAGATGAATTTTGTAGCTGTTTTGTTGGCTATTCGTTCAATTATTTCGTTTTCGACTAAGTTTTGTTTATTGATACTAGCACCCATGAGGTAAAATACATCTAATTCAAAAGCAATCAAACCAAACTGATAGCTATTGCTTGATAGAAAAATAATGTATTATTCGGGCTACAAAATTACTAATAATATTATTTTAAGAGAAATATTATAAATAAGAGCAAACCCATGCAAAATTTTCGCACATTCAAACTTCTCCTCGGCTGCCCCCCCTCCCCCCCAAAAAAGTTTTGTTTTGTTGGGTTGTTGAAATTAAATATTCAGTGAAGTGTATACACAAAATAGTAAATAGAGATTATTTTCAGTAATTGATACAAAAATATTTCTAGATTTTTCTTTAAACTTAAATTTTAAACAAACAATGTATTTTAAAGTAAACTCAGTATGCTATGCCAGAAGTCGGTAAAAAATCCTATCCACTGATACCTTATTCATTGCTGTAGGCTTTGTATTAGTTGAGAAAAAGGGATGTTTACAACATAAATAATATTATATAGGAATAAAATGTATTCATGTTTATTAAAGTGTAAAATATTTTTTTTAATCCAATGCATTTTTTAAATTTATTTATAATAGTTTGATTTACTTTATAGTTCATGAATATGTTAAAAGTCTCCTTTTACAATCCCAAACAAATACGTAGTCATCTTATATCATATTGTATTTTTCTTCATTCTCACTACATCCCTGCATTTCTCGTTGCATATGAATCATCCCCACGGGGAAAGTGTGTTCCATAATAATACTACCCTCGAACTCACATTATATCAAATACTTATACAAAATATATTAATTGATGTAATCCTCATTAGTAAATATGTAGACGAAATATAAAGTGGGTCCGGCCTGTATTGCTTTTGATGGGGAGTTCTGGGTTTGAATACCAGCCAAAGATACTAAAGATGTTTTTTCCATGATGGCTTTCCATGCTTTATACACACAAATACTCATCTATTTACTCTATTTTATATCATACACACCCTCACTACACCAGCGTAATTAAATGCAGACATCCCAGACGAATAATAAAACAACGGTAAACAAATCATTACTGTTATACTATGACGTAAAACTTGTGTTTGTATCCAATAATTAATTTTTCATTTCATAACAATCAAAATACATTTTCCCTGTCACTGAACAAATAAACCTTCTGCTACAAAATCAAGAGGGGGAAAATTTGAAATCATACTAAGCACCCATGAATTCACCATATCCCTCAACACATATGCACTGAACTTTCCCCCTATCATAAAACATTTGATTGAATATTGAAACATGTCACTCTGGTAATTAAATTGTGTTCTCGCACCAGGGTGTTTGTGTATCGGGTGGTATGATTGGAGGGGGTGATGATTAGGGGGAGGGGGTACTACTACGTATGTCTGCCACTACCACTACCCCCCTTGACTTGTGTTGCGGCCACACGGGGAGGGGAGCTAAGCTTATATGGCGATTAAGCTTTTGTAAACCACATGTCATTCTGTATGCAAATTGGATGCGATTTTGCTAATATGCTAGTTTGGAACCTGCTTACACCGCTAAAGGAAATAAAGATCTTATGTGTATATAGTTGGATGAGTATGTATCATTATTTATCAAATTGCATGTAAATGATTTTTGGTTTTTTTATGAAATATTTATTTTATTTATCAAGAAACCAATATCTAAAACTATTTTTGTCTCTAAGCCTTTTCTAGATAGTAATTGTTCGATCAGGTGGTCTGCATTTCTGGGCTATTAGTGCCCCTTGAGGTTTCTTTTCTAGTAGATGCAGAGCTATTCGTATCCTGTCTAATAAACCTCCAAATGAAAAGCCAAACCTGGGTATGAGCGTGATAACACTGGAAGTTCATAAATGGGTTCTATACTTTTATTTTTAAGGTTGATGTAATTCACTAGGTACCCATCCGAACTATGCATATATTAACACTACTTGAGTAGGTATGAATAAGATATAATATAGGGGAAACGTATCCACAATTGCGTTGAAGGGAAAGTTGAAAACAATTAGGAAAAAAGACCCTCTTCGTAAATAGTTTGGCAATTCTAACCTTGACTTTCTCATTGCCAGCAAACAGAACTACTTTGTTGGAATAGATTAAAAAAACTACTTTGGACCTATGCCTATATTTGCTAAACAGTACGGGGTGACTACACCTCCATTAATTAACTGAAAATCTTAATAATAATAATAATAATAATAATAATAATAATAATAATAATAATAATGACCATACTTTTATATGTGAAGTTATTTAAAGAATAAAAGTAGTAACGAAGTTTTCATACCTCTAGAAACGTAATAGTTTATATTTCTTCTTCTTAAATTAACTTCCTGACTTTTGTTTCGTGTGATCTGTACATAGCGTCGGGACGCTACGCGACTCTATATGTTGGCCTCACTGGTTGGGCTCATTGTCACGGTTAAGGGCTGACACGTAAAATGGCTGTGATGTCATCATATTAACCTAATTTTCACAAAATTAACGTAACTACTAGCGTAAAATTGCAATCTCAAATTGGCTATCACTTGCCAGGTGAATTCAGTCATTTGAACCGGATTTTAACGAAATATGCACGCTCCGTTTGGGAAGAGAACTTAGTTAGCTGAACCAAGTAAACTAAACTTGAGTCAAAATAGTGATCGTTACACTTTAAATGATTTTAACTATCCTGGTCTGGATCCTTTTTTTTTATGCTTTAACAAAATTGACTAATATTGTGAAATTGTTTATCAATGTTTGTGTTTTATCTTTTACGGTTTTTGAATCAGCCTCATTATCTAAGACATCAATTTCACAATTGACTTAATTGATGATAATTGGAAAGTTGGGGCTCAAAGCTCAGCCAGGCTGATCATGAAATTTCCAATAATTTGTTTCTCAATATTTTTTTACGCAAATCACAGTACATTTCATATAAGCTATTCCTACCTTTTAATTAGTGTATGTATCTGACTAACCCTAATGAATAGTAAGACATCGTGAGAAAACCTATCTAATCAGCTAATGGATCTTGACAAAACTCAGCCAACAGACATCCATCATTTTATTGTTTGTGTTCTGGGGTATGCTTTTGGATCAGTGCTATTATTGTCCAGAACTACTGTAGCTATATATATATATTTAGTTGGAGAACCACTTAACCGATTTGGAGGTTTTTTATAATGTATAATATTTTCGGAAAAAATTCTAAGCTATTGATCAACTTGCTAGTGAGGATAAGTAGTGATGTTAAAATCAATTAAATGTATCTCTTTTTTAAATATTCTGTCTTAAACTACGTGATCAAGTTTATTATCCATCAATAAAATGTAATTATTGAATACAGGTTTTTTCTGTTAAACTTGATCAAAAAGGAAAAGTATTAACTCAAAGTCCAAAGAGAAAATAAATTAGATATTTTAACCTTACACCTAAAGATAAATAAATAGTTTGTGTTGGTTGTTTTGTATACGTACTTTTAGGCCAATAATGTTTATTTTGTGAATAGAAGCTATATGGTTAGCTTTCCGTATCTTTATTTGATTTTATACATTACAATATTTATATGGATGGTTATATATACAAATAAACAGATGACTTTTCTCATTATAAAAGAAAGCTGAAACCTTAGAGTTGCAAAGTAACTAGCCATATCATGAAAATATAATATATATTGTTGTTAAAACTCTAGAAGTTCGATATCGACAAATATTACACTAGTGGTTGGGGGGAAAAAAGGGTGTACACATAAAGCTATTTTTGTATTTACTTCTATCTATAGTCAGGGATTAACCCCCTCGACAACCTCAGCATCACTGTGGGTTGTCATAAAACCAATATTTTTACAGATATAAAATTTTATATAATTATTTAAGGTAACATTAGGCCATGACTCTAATATTTATATATATTTTTTGTACATCCACCACTGTTTCCAACCTGTGGACTCATTCAGTTTTTATTCAAGCCATATATTTTCCACTACCGGCTTGCTAGGCCTGTCGTAGCTTTATATATCTTATAATTTAACTTAAGACTAGGACAGCCACAACATCCAGTCCCTGGCCGTTAATTCAGCACTGTGAAAGGGTAAACCCACATTTTACCAATGATACATTTTCCGGCCATGCCGGGAATTGAGCCCAAGACCCTTAGCTCAGTAGTTACACACGCTATCGACTGAGCTAGGGTGTCGAATGTTAGGTGTACTGACAGCTACACCACGTGGCTTGTTGGTGTGACCTTTATAGCGCTTCCTCTCAATATTGAGATCCTGACGTCGAAGAGTGTTTAATCACTGATTAAGGTGGTTTATAAACAAAAAATATAAAAAGCTGAAATGTGGTATAGCACTTAAGGGGGAATATCTTGGGCGTATTTTTCATACGACTTTCAAATATCGTCCTCTTAATGCTTTAAACCACGCGACGACCATTGTAGATAACTATTAAACCAAGAAGTAGCCACAGGTTATACAGATGAAGAATTTTTTATAGTTTTATATATATGTTTAGAGCTTAGTAATTATTATATCACTTGAAAACCGGTGCGAGAAACTCCATCTAAATATTGAAACTTTGAATACATATTGAATAAAACCTGAGGCTATACACCAACAGCGTATTTTGATTATTATATATGTGTTTATTTATTGAGAGTCTGAAGCCATAAACCACATGAACACCCGTTCATGGAACTCAAAAAAAAAACCAAATATAAAGTTCAAATAAATCACAGGCTTAAGTACTTAGGAAGACCTTGAACGTAATTATTTGTAATTTAGATACTCTACGAGTTTGACTCCTTAAACACTGTGGCCAGTGTTATGGATAGCTATAAAGCTAAAAATAATGCAAAGATTGATAGCTTGGGACGTATACTTAGGAAAATTTGAGAATTTGTACATTGGTAGTGCTTTAACTTTTACATATTTTGAGCCTTAAGCCTTAGACTGCGTTACAACTTGCATGGGTACATCTATAACCAAGGAAAAATCTCAAGCTTAAACTTGGTATAGACTATCGTACTTGTAAACATTATTGGGTTTTTTTTTGTGATTTTAACGCCTTAAATATGTGTACCAATTGTGTAGTGTAGCCTGATTATCAAGACATCTATAATTATTCTATATACCTCTATAATTAATCTATAATTATAATTATCTACGGTCCATCTATAATCCATCTATAATAATTAATGAAACATCAAGGTTTACAACTCAGATGTATTCTATTTAATCATATATTGTCTGATGCCATAGACAATGTGTCCACTGAAATACAAAAGAAAGCTTGACCTTAACATAAATACTTGGAAACTATTAAGGGTGTACAATTAAGTCTTATTAAAAAAAGCTATGCTATTAAAGCCTGCTGCACTAGATATTGCTACCACCGTTTCTTATAAATATAAAATATAATAAATATTGAAAGCGTAATGTTGGCCTTGGCCTCTTTAGCTCACCTTAGTTTGTGATTTTACACATCATATTGTGAGTCTGACGTCTTAAACCCCGTTATAGCCGTGTGGGTAACTCTAAAACTAAGGACTATAAAACTCAGAAACATATTATAGGTATAATTTTTTTTCAATACAAGCAAAAAATTGTTTATTTTTTACATCTATACATAATAAAGGCGTGGTGCCATTGAATCGTGATTACCAGACGTGTAACTCCAACGAAATAAAGCTTAAAAAGCTGAAACTTTACACACATACTCAGGGAAGGACGAAGGTGCCAATTCTTATTTTTACTTTTACTCGTATTACTAGCCTGAAGAACTCGAGGGAATGGCGGTTTGTACTGGCATTGATTTATCTATCAATATCAGAATATGTTTCCTGATTTACTGATGATTTATTACTATCGAAACCTACTTCGGTGACCACATGGTTCAAGGCGTCACGCACGTGTTGGACTAGGACTAGACTGTCGATGATGGGGAGATTGGGGTTCGAATACCAGTTGAGTGTATAATGATTGTTTTCCTAATTGGTTTTCCACTCTCCCTCCACGCAAATGTGAATACACTTCTTCTAAATTCAAACTTCCAAATCCCTAACACAATAGCTTAATTACATAGGCGTATCACCCGAACAGGTAGTAATTAAAAATAATTAGTGTAATTTGGCCATGAATTCATAAGGGCTTTATTTATCTTTGGAACAAGGCTCTTAATATGTTTAATTTATAGACAAGAGGGCAAAATTCCAGTATTCTTGAAGGTTTTAACTTGGAGCTCAGGTGATAAACTTATTTATTACTAGATTGATATAGCCTTAAGAGTCTTTATAGTGAACTCCGAATTCCTTGTATC
>CABFWB010002451.1:0-29209 GCA_902151455.1 Timema bartmani
TACCATTACACATTAGCGTAAGTGCGTATAACCCGAACGGTTATTAAGACGCGGTGCTAATAATAATAATAATAATAATATTAATATAATCGAGTGAGCTATTGACAGAACAGTTGATGATGTAGCCTGTAAAAATGAATAATCGAATTGAGGCCTCTCACCTTAATTCCCCTAATATAAGCATCAAATTTGTAGTTAAATAATTAATATACGATCTAGTTAGATATACATTAATAAAATGAAGGTTTGGTTGTCTGTCTATCATGAGCTTTACACGATACCTACCGCAGGCAGAGGTCTGAAATTTTAAATTTTTTATTATATTTGTTTAAGTTCTTAAAAAATAGTTCGTAAAAAATAAATATAGTTTTTTTTATCTGTTTAAAGCAGATAAAAGCCTCAACCGGATTAACCACGCAATATAATGCGTGGCTACCTTGAAAAACGCTGGCTACTTTTGTTTGTATATAATAATGATTAGTGATTAAAATACAAAAAACATGTTTTTATAGTTTATTTCCATTTAACATATTTTCGGTTTTCCTGCTTTGTCCCCAGCCTCCCATACAAAAGCTGCTACTCCTATAATAAGCCCAATGGCAAGCAAATAAAACGCATCTTGCAAGTGAGACAATGTAATGACATATGAACTTCCACCAGAACTAGAATATTTCTTCATTTTATCTTTCAACTTGGACGTGTCTAGCAAATTCTTGATCCAAAAATCTATAAACCCAGATTGAAAAGCACGACTTATGATTTGGTTGAACCGGAGCAACACAGGATTCCCTTTGTGAAACATCATGCTTATATAATAGTTCAAGAGGCCTTCCTTAAATAAACAAATAAAAGAATTACCATCTTTATCAATAACTTTAAATGAACTCATATATCTCAGATGTAGCGTATCAGACACACCCGCGAAATCTTCATTTAGTGCCATGCGATCATAGTAATACGACAGGTCTTCAGAGTCAATACGTCTTCTCAGAATTTCATTATACCGTTCACTATTCATATTTTCAGCTAAACTATCAAAGTACGATGAAAAACCAACGTTCATTCCAGAATCTAATATCTCCTCGACTGTCTCTATCTGGTGCTGTCTACCAGGGTTGGCCAAAATCCCTATCAAGAATGAACGGTAGGCAGTGTTCACTAAGAGGCTGTAGAAGAGCCAGTGAAGGAAAAATATCCGGAAAGCAATAGAGAAAAGTTTGCTGCTGGCAGTTACCTGTAGGATGGTGGACCACGTCATTCCGACTGAGTCAAATGCACTAAGATATCCCGACGACGGGAATTCGGACAACCTTGCAAGAACCCAAAATACGCTAGAACCTAAAATTAAGCTTAAGAAAACAATCAACCACAACATTGAACTGAAAATCCTTGACAGGCTCATCCATCTAGGAACGGGTCTGGCACAGGGTACAAACCATACGATAGATTCCTTGTAGTAGTAAGCGGTGCTTTCAATTTTACCTTTAGTCTTCGAGGCTATTAAAGCATTAGCACCAAATACGACGTCTGACTTTTGATAACTTATGTCTCCAGTGATTCCCGTAGCAGTCCCATTTGACAGTATACTACCCCATCGGGATCCTTTGGGTGTTCTGTAAACTATTTTAAATTTCAAGAAATCAGCAATCAGTCGTATCAGACGTATCTCAAATCCTTCATCAAAACTAATCCCATATGTAGTATTAGGCTCATCTCTTTGGGAGAAAACATATGGTTCGTATTTAAACGTACTCACAACCAAGGGACACCATTTAAAAGTATTAGGGACTTTGTTGTCGAAAGGTTTCATGTCGTTAAGAAAATGCCCATCCTTACCTGTTGACCACAAATTCAACATTGTAACTGTTTCCACGTGGCGCGTACATCTAGGGGATCCGTATGGTGACCACGAGTAGATTCCAATAAAGTTAATGGAACTAAAACTTTCACAATTGATGGGAAAACTATATCTTGCCACGTTTTTTGTCACAGGTAAAACAACTATACAATTATAAATGTACCTCATCCAAACTTGTTCTAGAATTCGTATAACTAAACCGTCGAGTGGCAGGATTTCAGAGGACCAAACCTGATTCTCATCAGCGGTGACCACGACAATGAAACTTCCTCTAGGGTTCCATGACTCGTCATCTGATAGTATGTTAAGCTGCATGACCAAATCATCCATGACGCACTCAACTCCGCACATATCCAGGAGAATCAGATAGGCACCGATTGCCTCAACGGTGAACTCGCTCTGAGTTATCTGACGACTTGGTATCATTATACTTAAAGATGATTCTTCATTCAACATCCCCATCAACTGACCGGTCACATCCCGATATGTTAGATGGAACCCTCGAGTTCTTTGCTGCTGTGCATCTCCGATTGAGTGTTCACCTCGAAGAGGGATATCTGAGACATCTCGATTGAATCCAGTAGATCTCCATCCCGAAACTGACACCAACAGAGGTCTTATCCCAGCAAGATTGGAACTGCATAGCTTCAAAACACACCGGTTCAAGGACAAGGGGAGGACAACGTTTGTCTTGATAACAGCTTGGGACAAACAGACGTACGTTACAGCCACAGCAATCACTTGTAGCGTTGTCCGGGGGATTACTGGACAAACCTGTCTAACAAATTATTTATTATAATTAACCTACAATCTATCATCTAGCTGTGCACTCCATTTATACTGAAAGGTAACAAACAGCCTTACCTTGATGGCTCACACTGTGCTGTAGCTTATAAGCTACTCCATAGTGTAATCCATCACGGCTGCCTTTTAGCTTTAATGGAGTGTACAGTAATATCCATCACATGTTCATTTAAAATACACTTTTGATATGAGGCCCATTTCGGTAGGCACGTATGCTAAACGTATAAGTTGTCTGATCTAGTTTAGTGGTGAGGGGAAGGCTGGGTTTTAAATCTTAGCTGGGTTTATTTAGGGTGGTTTTCCTAAATTGTTTCCTATAATCTCTCCACGCAAATGCGGACTCTCTAGCTCTAAAGTCTATCTTCCTCATTTTCCACCCGATTAGTTTAAATAATCGGATATCCCGAGTGGATAATAAGACGCGAGACACAAGACAACCTGCATCAGTGGTTGCATAGTCTAAGGCTTTACTCTTGCTGTAGATCAGACTGCCTATGACGAGGAGATCAGGGCTTTAATCCCGATTAAGTGTAACGAGGGTGGTTTTTCTCTGAATGGTTTTTCCACTCTCCTTCAAACAAATGGTGTTACACTTAGTATAAATTCAACCTTCCTTATCCTAACACATTAACGTAATTACTAGTACATATGTATGTAGCTCAGAATGGGTAGTAAGACACGGTGCTAAAGAAACACATGAAAGTACTTTATTTTCTAATAAATTGTGTTGACAAACTTTAGTATTTATTCCTATAGTGAAGATAAAATTAGTCACTTACTGTAGCAACTGAGTGCAAATTCATTTTATACATATAAGCGTTTACTCCTCTCATTTCCAACAACAAGCTATTAGCTTAAACCTTTAGCTTTTATAATAATGTTATAGTTTGATTTTATCTTTAGTTTCGAAACAGTGACATTTCTTATCAGTTTATAGATATTTGCCCACAAAAATAAATAAATTGTACAGCTCGCTGTGAAATACACAACTTAACTCGTCCACTATGTCACACAACAATTTTTTTTTATCAGTTTGACTATAAGTCAGTCATTTTGTAAATATAAAAATAAAGTAGAACAAACACAATAAATTATGCTCACATACAATATTTACCTGATTCAATATTTTTACAGCTGACACATTTCTGAAGTTTCTAGGTAATTTTATTCAGTGTGATTCCCCCCCTCCCCCTAAATGACCAATTTCTCTATCTTGAACAAATAAAAATAAAATTCTATCTTTTATTTAGAATAACATTAAAAAATAGTTACATCCCTCGAATTGGCCATACACCCCCCGGCTCGTGTCAAGTTTAATTAAATAATCATCTAGATAAATACCGTGCCAGTTGGTTACAAACACTAGAAAAAGTCCATATCGGCGGACGTGCAGGTTAGGGATTTAGCTTCAACTGTTTTGGTGTGATGGAGACAGGAAGGTCAAGTATTTGGATCCCGGTCGTGTGAATCAAGGTTGGATCTTCTTTAAACAGTTTTCCACTCTTCCTACACGCAATTGAGGGTACGTTACCTCTAAATTCTAACTTATATATCCCTACCCCAATTCTTTTTTACCATAACGTCTTACTACCCTTCCGGGCTATCTGAATTTAACCATTCTGGTGCGGTAGATAGAAGATAAGAAGATAGAATAGAGAGGAAATGTACCCGAACTTATATGGACAAAGACTGAGGCTGAGACACTTTTCAGAAAAATAGCTCATCACACCCAGTTTAGAACCGAACCCTGACCTCATCATTAATGGTAAACCAGGATAGTTTATCCTGACACTTAGTCTTCGTGCCCACCTATCTAAGCTGCTAAAACTATTATTTTATTAACTGTACAGTCTGGTTTTGTTAAAGACACTCGTTTTATATAATAAATAAACAGCACCGTTAGGCACGTGCTCTAAAATGTCTGACCCATTTAGTCTGGCTTGCCTGTGACGTGGAGGTGATGGTTTGAATCCCAGTCAGGTGTAATTTGGGTGGTTTCCTCTAAATGGTTTTACACTTTCCTTCGACGCAAATATTTGTACATTTACTTTAAAACTCAACCTCCCTTATACCTACCCTATGAGAGTAATTAACGTGCGTGTAGCTCGAATGGGTGATGAGACGTAGCGGGGGAAAAAAATTCAGATAAATATTTTAAAAAAAATATTTCTCACTTAAAAGCTTTGCCTCTTCCCCTTTCTCCCTCTATCACCTCTTCCCCAAAGTTACGTCACATGCACTTATCGTTGAGCTTGTCTAGTTAGCACGCCATTCAAGCCAAATGCAGACTACATAATAGAAGGGATTAAAACAAGCCCAAACTAATTAGGCTCGGCACAAGCCGGGAGAAAGACACAGAACATCGGAGTGTGTTTATGCGCCTCTGGACCAGCGCTGAGGCCATCTATGAACCATCGTCGTTAACTCGGGAGAAATTCCTGATCAGCCTATTTGTATGAAAACCTTTTCAGTGAGGCTACTAGGAATCCACTTGGAAATCTTCCCCCTAATTTCACTCCCAAGGCAACGATAGAAGGAGCGTTCATTTTCGGATCACCACGGATTGGTTAGGGCCTATTTATTTTCCTTTGAGTCAGTAACTTTTTGTTTCGTCTGCGATTAAATACTTTTTTTTGGTGCAACGCATCTTAATACACTCACGGTGCTATGAGAAATGGGAAAGGGATTAAGAAGGTATAATTTAGGGCAAAATGTACCCGCAATAACGTTTAAAAAACTGTTAACTTTCAATTTTAATCAAAAAAGCGCATCAACAAACAGCATTTTAAACAAACTATATTTAATTTGCTTTGATTGGTCAGTTATGTTACTACCCACTCCCGTGGTTAAATGGTCTAAGGCATCATTCTCGCAATCGTCAGCACTCCCAATGATGGAGGGATTGGGGCTAGACTCCAGGTCAGTTGTATTTAGGGTGCTTTTTTCCTAAATTCCTTTCCACTCTCCCTCCACGCGAATGATAATACGCATACTCTAAATTCAACCTTCATAATTTTTAACACATTAGAATAAGTATTAAAACTCAGTGAAACAAAAAACAAACATTATTTTGACTTGAAAATAAAATAACTTACTAAATTATTTTGGTGAAATGTCGTCAAGATTAACCATAATGGGAGAGAAATTCACCGGTAACCTATTTAAAAATAGCTTTTAAATATTTTCTGTTTGTGCAACTTGCAGATGTGCTGCAAAAAATTTCTAATAATGTGAATGTTAAAATTGCTTGCAGACAGAATGAAAAAGAGGGTTTTACCGGAGAACACGCAACCCATCGACTGCAGCGCCTTACTGCGGGTTGCGATGATAACTGCCAATATGGGCTACATAACGTAAGTATACACTAATGAAGTAATTGAAATATAAAAAAAATCTCTCTTTAGTAACTTGATGATTGAATTTTATAAAGTAGTTAATCAATTGGGTAACATTCATAACGTTAAAGGAATAAAAATCAATCCAATTAAAGGACAAATAATTTACCCCAAGACCACTGGCGTTGACATCAAAGGTATGGTAAATTATAAATCAAGCAGGACTATTTCCGTTGATTTCGGATAATTTTATCCTTTACAAACGGATAATTAAAAACAATTTTAATATATATTAAGAGGACAAGTAATGTAGTTTGTAGCAGTCACTTCTAATCAATATTTATGAAAACATTTTGTCAGGCAACTTTCTGTTTGGTCATAAGGAACTCGTAAGTTCTTGGACGAACCTCACTATTCAACCCTATCCTGAGACACTTCCATCCAATCCCTAACCTGGCACCCCAACCTCCTTAAAAAAAAGAAAAAAAAAATCACACTATCCTCCCGCCAACGTCTCGGCCTACCAAAACTAATAAGCATTTTGTTTTAGCTTTTATAGTGAATGTGGTACTGGTATCAACTTAACGGTGCATAATTTTGGCGCCTTCACGTAACGTGTTTTCCTCGGAACGATTTCGTTCGCTCTCCAGTACAGTTTCTAAAGTAGACCGCTAAAATAATAGATAAACTGACGCCTTTGTACTCTAATGCCTTAGTGTATTTCTCAACAAAACGTCCATATAAGATGTTAGTAGAAGAAGAAACGAAGGAAAGAAGATGGTGCGAGGAGCGGAATCAATATGGCGTAACTCAATATTCTGCGCGACCCCTTGTTTTGCTGACTTCAGTAAGTTACCAAGACAATGATTTGCTAGGGCAGGGGTGGGTAATCCATGAGCCGCCTGTGGCTCGCTACTTGTTAGAGTTACTGGAACAGATGAAACTAGCTATGGTGTGTTTTAAGTGTAAAAATAACTTCATACATGTATGTATGTGCTGTATATGAAGCTAAGACAGGCCTAGAAGCTGGTAGTGTGAAATATATGGCTAGAATAAAAAAAACTTACTCAGGCCTCAGGCTGGAAACAGTAATGGATGTAAAAAATATGTATGTATATAAAGGCCTATTATGTTGTATTTTTTAAAGTACATAATTCAAAAATAGTTTCGTAAATAAACATATGTAGACCTCCGTATTATTTGTATACGAATATCCTATAAAATCTATATATTTTTTAACCCTAGTGATCTTTGTTTTTCTGCTTAACCACAAATCGTTCATTCTATCTTAAATGGCGTGCACCAGACGTATCCCTATCTCGAACTATCAAAACTTTATTTTATTTAAATGTAACTACATTATAATTATTTAATATTGGCATTATCTGACACTTTATCTCAGTCCTTAGCTTATCAGCTTTCTGAGATAAGTTTCCTCGATTCAACTATCAGCATGGCAAAAAAAAAGAGTTAAATGTGGGTTTTTCCTTTAACAGTACTGAACTAACGTATGGGGGCTGGATGTTGTGTCTGTTGAAGATTAAAGCTATTGTGTGTATAAGTCGTGTGCTATTATAATCATTCTGTTTAGAAAGTGCACACTAAAAATAGCTTATAACAAAAGTATTGGCATTGGAAATGTCATTTTTATACCTACTACAAGATTACTTGCAAACAAATACCCGCGTTGGTGGTCACATGGTATAAAGCGTCACTCTCACAATAAGTTGGAATATCGATGACGGGAAGATGGGGTTTTTAATTCCAGTCGGGTCTACTGAGGGTGGCTCTCCTAAATGGTTTTCCATTCTTGCTCCACGCAAATGCATGTACACTCTCTCTAAATTAAACCTTCATCATCCCTAACAAATTATTTTAACTAATACATATACGTATAGCCCAAATGGGTGTGGTCCTAAAAAATAGTATAAAAATTGGTTCTGCAAATATATATGTTTGTGGGTCCATTACCGGTATAATATTTGTTTGTATGGACCGCGGTTTAAAAGGGCTGAATACCCCTGAGATAGAATTGAAGGCCAACATATGGCTCTTACATACTGAGTTGGGATAGGGGGAGAGTGTGGGGTGGTCTGCATACATCTACATGAACAACACCCAACATGAGAGACAAAGCAGTCGTAAGGACCTTCTGAGAATACATTTTATCCTTACATAAATATCATACAAAATCAATAAAATAACATTATCAATTATTACTTTTTTAGATTCTTGATTTTACATACTTCTTAAATCATCACAAGAAAAATGTCATTACAAATTTTACTATTATTATTATTATTATTATTATTATTATTATTATTATTATTATGTCTTACTAACCGTTCGGTTTATACGCATTTACGCTAATGTGTAATTTTAGGGTGATTGTGAGATAAAATGGAGGACCTACAGTTTAACGTGGGATCCGAACCACGGTGGAGGCCTGGAATTCCACACATTAATAAGTTGTGATTAATACTAATACACGTCTTGTTAGAGGTGAAGGAAGGGTTTGGCAATCAGATAAATCTGTGCCGGGACCGAGGATTGAGCCCCGGACCACCAGTACAGAAGTCTGACACCTTACCCCTAGACCACCAGGTCACCTAAATTTTAATACAAGGTATAAAATAAGTAATAATAATGTAAGTTTTTTCAACGACTTTGACTTGGTGATGTAATTAGGGTTTAGAAAGATTAAAGTAAAGTTAACAAAGCCATAGGCTTACCTGATCCGCTACGGTGGCCAAATGGTTTAAAGCGTCACTCTCGCAATATGTTGAAATATCAATGACGAGGAGATCGGGGCTCGAAACTCAATCGGGTGTAATGATGGTACTTCCACACTAGTATCATATCCTCGTGCCGTATCTCCGACGTTGTCAGGGCTGTAGCGAGTGTACTGATGGTGGTTCCACACTTGTATAGTATCCTCGTGCCGTATCTCCGACGTGATCAGGGCTAGTAGCGAGTGTACTGATGGTGGTTCCACACTTGTATAGTATCCTCGTGCCGTATCTCCGACGTTGTCAGGGCTGTAGCGAGTGTACTGATGGTAGTTCCACACGTGTATCGTATCCTCGTGCCGTATCTCCGACGTGATCAGGGCTGTAGCGAGTGTACTGATGGTGGTTCCACACTAGTATCATATCCTCCTGCCGTATCCCCGACGTTGTCAGGGCTGTAGCGGATGATGTTGATACACACGAACACGGTAAAGACCAAATTGCAACCGATCCGATCCTAGTTACGTCACGATCATTGAATCAATACTTAAGGTGAGAGTGTAAGGGAAGCGAGAAAAATAAGTAAAATATTACTCCATTAGAAACCTAAGAGTTTAATTTTCTTCACCTTGTGATATCAACAATTGTTGAACATTTGTCATGGGGCACATTATCATTTGATGAGAAACTTTTTAAACGAAGAGAAAAAGTTGTCATTAAATTCCAGGACACCTTTGACAGATATTCAAGGACTGTTGTGGTCAAAATGTAAAAAAAAACTCTGTGTTTCTACTGGATAGTTATTTTATTTGTTTTTACTAAAAAAAATTTTTTGTTAGAAAAACTGCTAAAAACTTACCTTTTCTCGCGTTCCCTACACACCAACTTAATGTCCATCATTCGTAGATTCCTTACCCGTCACAAAGTTCGGTTCGGATCATGTACTGTACATACATGTCTTATCCTCACCTCGGGGCGTCCTTTGATGCGACGGCGAAATACCGAATAAAAGCGGGAAGCAGCGATCTGATATGAGTATAGCTCTCATGATCACATCGAACAACCTTCCTAGCTATCAGGTAAGGCTCTTCCTATGAAAATTGGGCTATACCTCCGATCAGAAACAAATAGGTAATATGTTAGTCCTATAATCGTGTTGATATAAGCTCCACGTGTCTATACGCAGTAGGTGTTGTTGTAAGCGATAAATATAAAAACCCTCATACAACCGCTCTGACAAAAGCTCCTTCATAATGGATTCCTGGTTAAAAAAAATAATAATAATAAAAAGAAAGGCACGCAATAAAAAAAATAAGCGTCTCTCACCAGGCAGCGCTAGTGAGGTCACAAGAGGGCATCCGCCTCTTGCCGCGATGCTAATGCGTCGTTGTGCTTAACGGTCGGCGAATAAAAACCGCGAGTATTACTTTAAAAAAAAGATGGTGTCGTGGACGTAAGAAAGAGGTGGTGAAGGCTGAGGGGTTAGGGGAGTACACCGTGTACATGGAGAGCTCTTTTGCGAAGAACCATTAAGGGTCTAACTCAAGAAGAACTCCTCGTCCTTGCGTAATACAGTTTCATTACAAGACAACCTTTTTATATATAAAAGGGATGGTTAAGGGAGGGGTAAAGGGGGGAGGGGCCGGACGAATGAGGGTGCCGTTATATTTTCAAGAGGAGACATGAAGAAGAAGTTAATAGGTGCTACATAGAAACCTCACAGAGACCAAATAACTTTTAAGTCGATCAATTTAAAAAGGATTATAGGAAATAAAACCATTTCTGGTTCGATGGTCTTTACGATGTGTCGCGCGTCACATAAAACTTATCAGAAAGGATGCAAAGAGTGATTTATTTTATAGTAGGCAACAAATTTTCAAGTGAGCAACATTAATTTATATAATTGTGTTGCTTAATGAGTGTTTTAATTGAAGAGGAGACTACGGGAACGACTAGTGAGTGTTACAAAGTTATCGACTATTTTGTGAATTAGTTTGATTATATAGAAGAATTCAGGTATAAAGTATGGACAGTACTATACCTTCAATTCAAACTTTTGTTTTGGTGTTAACTGTAACATTTTTACCATATTATAGTTGTTATTTTATAGGTATTGATAGTAATATTGTAGGTGATCTGGTGGTCTAAGGGTAAGATGTCGGACATCCTGTACTGGTGGTCTGGGGTTCAATACTCGGTCCCGGCACAGATTTATCTGATTGCCAAACCCTTCTTTCACCTCTGACAAGACGTGTATTAATCACAACTTATGAATGTGAGGAATTCCAGGCCTCCAACGTGGTTCGGATCCCACGTTAAACTGTAGGTCCTCCATTTCATCTCACAATCACCCTACCATTGCACATTAGCGTAAGTGCGGATAACCCAAACGGGTAGTAAGATGCGGTACTAATAATAATAATGATAGTAGTACTTATCAAAAGTGACAGCAGAACATCACGTGACATGACTTATGAATATTTTAAAGAAGTTAAAGTAAATAATGTAACTGTCTGACACAATTTTTCTTATTAGAATCTTACTATAGTAAAGTTATATGAAGTACATATCCTGCTTCGGTGGCAGCATGATCTACTCTCGCAATAGATTAGACTGCTGATGATAGGGAGTTTGGGGCTCGAATCCCGTTCGGGTTTATTGAGGGTGGTTTTTCATAAATGTTTTATATCTCTCTCCCCACGTAAATGCGGTTGCACTTCCTCTAAATTCAACCATTATCGTCCCTTACTCACTATCCTAATTAGTAGTCTAGATATGAGTGTAACCTGAACAGGTAGTAAGAAGTGGTGCCAAAAAATAAATGATTAAGTATGTAGCGTGCTATTGTGAGGCCGTATAAGGCATCAGAAATACTTTTTTTTAATAAAATATAGATCTTACGGATACGCTTGAACAAAATAATAACCAAGCACCACTCACACAGGTGGACACGCAGACAAGTACGTCAGTCTCGTTTGGTATGATTTGCCCGTGATCATCCGGAATACCGGATACTAGGACAGATACGAATGATATAGTCTGATTTTCATTAGAGGACCCTATACGATGGATATAAAAGTTACTAGATCTACTTTCACGTGTGCATACGTAAAGTCACGTGATATGTAACTGTCAATTTTGATATATAATATCAATAATTATAAAATAGTAATAATAATAACGTAAAATGTTATCAATACCGACCACAAAATATATTTTCGTATTTTCTAAAAGGTTTTTCACATGGAATTTGGATTGAACCTAGTTCGTGACATAAAACCATACAAACTTAACCATAAACATTTGACCGATACGTAAAGAAAATAAAGGCCTCGTGTGTAAACAATATGGTCAAAATAAGTGAGCTAATTTTATATTTTAAAGACTAGATTGGTCTATGGGGAGGTTTTTTTTTATGGAAGGGTGCACAATTAGACACAGATAGTACGACTCATTAAGATAAGAAAACGTTGCGTTTATTTAAGTTGTAAGACTTATAAATGGTAACTGTTTCCATCTTGTTACCTATAGCAATAGTGACCATATTTACTTTTTTTCGAGCCCTCGGAGAGAAATTATTGTGATCGTCAAAAAATTCGAACTCGAGATTTTGATCAATATTGACGTTTCATGACCCCCTGAAACCAACAAAGTGGTCTTCGCTATTCCATCTGTCTGTCTGTCTGTACCTTGAGCTAGAGCCGAAACTATTTTACCGATTGGGCTAAAACATGGAGTCTGGGGTTTACATAGGGTCCCTCCGGGGTTTTTTTTGGAGTTAGATATCCAACCCTAAAATTAAGGGTAGTTTACTGAAGAGTGAAAAGAGAAAAAAAAATCGATTTTCTCCAAACTAGCTCTAATGATTTTGATTAAATTTTTATCCAGACACTGTTTATCAGTATGAATAAGATGGAAATTCTCATTTTATCATGAAAATAACTGAGGGTACTTTACAAAAGGAAAATTTTCAAATTTTGATCATTGCTCCGTAACTATTTGAGATACAAAATAACTTACTCTTGTAAAGATGTAGTACTATTTAATATTAAAAAACACTTTTATTTGAAATATTTTTATAAAACCAATAATTTCTTAGCTCTAAGCAAATATATATACTTTTTGATTCAGGTCTTTGAAATTGAATTTGATTCTTATGCTCTATGGTGAACAAATATATTTCTCTTTTCTCACTTTTTCTGTAACAGTGTTCCTAGTTCTTAATGCCATAAAGTAAGTAACAGAATATAATATTATTTCATTTATGATATTTGTTGAAGTGTTTTTACAACAATGTAGTGATCTATTATTTCTTCACACAAATCCTATGAGTTTTTAGTAAATGTCTATTTTAAGATAAAAGCGAGAGAAAGTCTGTGCGGTGCACCATGCCATTTTTTTTTAGAAAAGGCGGGACAAAAAAGGCTATCAAAAATGGTATGTATATGTTAATAAATAGATTAAATAGGGTGAAAATAATAAAAAGAGAGTGGAAAATAATAGTTGAAACTAAAAACTATTTATTAAACTACATTTGTATCGATAATTTAAGGTAACATTGACTTACATCAAGTAAAATAATACTTAAAAGAGAACATTAGTTCCATAGTCAATTTTAAGGTACAAATATTAATGTCAAGAAAAATTCTGCTCCTACAGACACATCAATACATATTAATTTTAACTTCTTTTTCGACTTTCACTATTGATTGTAAATAGTTTTAGGATGTTGGTTGCTAAGCACTTAAAACTAATACTTTAGTACCGAATTTATAGTAATAAATAGCTTTAAAAGCAAAACAAATCTAACCTAGCAACAAATGATAAGTAATATCAAGAAACATCATCAAGGGACATAGATAAGAAATAAAAAAGTAAAATCTAGAAATGCACGGATTTTGGCATGAAGTCCGTCTTCAAAGTGTTTTTCCCCTACCAAAATTCTACTATATGGATACTAGGATTCTTGTAGGGAAAATACATATTTTATGAACAAAATTCTTACAAAAATCAATGTATACTTCTTCACTTTTCATGAAAATGTAAATATACATAACATAATTATATAGGAACTTTATTTGTAACTACACGTTTACATAACTTTAGCAAATAGAAATTGTAAATAAAACTCATTAAAATAATAAAATTCAACAGTGATGTTCCTTGTGCCAGCGCTATTCAATTCAAAATATTGTTTTCTCTCGTTTAAAAAAGTACTTTTGACCATTTCAGTAAAAAGACGTCCTTGTTGTGTTAGACTGGCCTGCCAATGAGGGAGAGATCGGGGTTCAAATTACGATCAGGTCTACTGAGGGCTCCGCAAAATGGTTTACCACACTCTCCTTTACCCACAAATGCGGGTAGATTACGTCTAAAATGCTTCATTCCTCATCCCTACCCCATTAGAATCATTATCATATATACGTATAACCTGAACAGGTAGTAAGACACGGCGATAAAAAAAAACTCTTGGAGGAACTTGTTTAGAAACCTTATGGGTGTACTACCGCATGTTCTGTAAGACAAAAGAACATCAACAACAACAAAAACAAACAAAAAAAAAAAACACCATAATGTCCCTCAAATGAAAGTGAGTTTGGTCATCCTACCTACAACAAACACTCGATGAATGCTGATGATGATGATGATTATTATTATTACTATTATTATGATGATTATTATTATTATTATTATTATTATTATTATTACCGCATCATACTAGCCGTTTGAGTTATGCGCACTTCTTCTAATGTGTAATGGTAGGATGATTGTGAGATGAAATGGAGGACCTACAGTTTAACGTGGGATCCGAACCACGGTGGAGGCCTGGCATTCCCACACATTCACAAGTTGTCACTCAATGAAGAACTAACGGGGATACTATCGGTGAACATACGGACTAAACGTCGATCACGTCAATCTTGTCTAGTCTGGTTTTGTAAATGATACGAGTTCGGGGTTAAGGGTTTGGAGTTCGAATTCAGCCTGAGAGTAAAGAGATTTTTTTTCCGCCACAGATTATTTACCACTCTCGCTGCATTTGCTCTAAATCATACCTTTATTAAGAGTCCACTTTTATATCGAAAAATATGATGAGAATGAAGACAATCGTGAGGTATCAACTAACCTATTATTTTTAAAATGGTTTCTTCCCCACGTCCTAGTACCTGTTCAAGGTATATGCATGTATTAATAACTAAATAATAATTACTCTAGCGGGATAAGAGATGATGAAGGTAGAATTTTAGAGGAAAGGTATCCGAATTTGCATGGAGGCAACGTGAGAAACTATTTGGGGGGGAAACCACCCTCAGCACACCTAATCGAGATTTCATCCCCAACATCCTCTATAAACATGACTAAATGATCTTGTTACTTAAACCAAGTGTCGTCCACTGGTACGGTCAGAATTTTTAATTTCGTTTAACAGAAATATTTCATCTTTTCACAATCTCAGAAAACACTTGAAATGTGTTTTTCAATGTCATACAATGAAAATGGTTCAAATATGGACACATTACTATCGACATAGAAGTCATACTTAGTCGGAAGATAATTTGGTTAGTCAGACAAAATATTTTCATTAAAATACAATTATCAACGTCAGCAGTAATAGTAGATAAACTGTGTGGACGAGTTGTGGCCTAATCTTAAAATCGTGCACGAGTCGCGGCCCGGATTTTTGATAGACACGTGCGAATTGTGGCCCGCTCACTTGAGAGAGAGGTATGAGTTGCGTCCACCTAATTAGCAGTGTGCTTTATATTATGCTGTCTTAAATTTCAGATAGAAACTATCATCGTCTCATGTCGACATCCCTCGTAATATCCAAACTTCCTCAGCTCTTATCGTTCTATGGTTTTGGCAACAATTTGAAGGTTTTTTGGGTTAGGCTAGGTTAGGTTAGGTCATTTATTCATTTATCCTTATTTTATGTCCTGAAGCCTAAACTGTAACTCCGGAACTATGTTACATTGTTTATCTACTTCCGATATTTTTCTAGTTTATACAATTTACAATCATAGTATTTAATTTAATGTTGATTATAGCTCCTAATCTAAGTGTCTCTATAGTAGGTTAGGTCAACGGCCCGGGCCGCAATTCGTACGTGGGTCTAAAAATGTGGGGCCTCAATTCAACTGTCTCTTTAGAGGTAAACAACTCGTGCGGCCGAAACTCACCTGCGGCCTAGATAACAAGAACTAAAATTAATAAAAAAAACTCGATTCAGTTCTGATAATCTCTTCCGCTTCACCGCAAACTAAATTGAGCTTTGTCAAAAGTTTGAAAAATTACATATATATTAATTGATAGTCAAGGATATATGTTAACATTACCAAACGGAAACTATTCACACAGTCAGGATTAAAAAAAACTAAATATATGTATCGCGTATAACGGTGACATATATTGAATACACGCCTCTCCAACGCTGCAGTAATGGCTGAATTCATTTCACAAGATAAAATGGTATATCCCATGTTCGTTTAACAGCGGTGTCTTTCATTTTAACCATTTTCATTCACACCTATCAGACCATAAATTAAAGGCTCAACTACAAAAGCTTGTTTGGTTGGTTACCATTTGTCTTCTTTTACAATCGGCATAATAACATGTGGACCAGAGATAAATTACATTCCTAAAACATTAATTTGCAGTTTATCTGAAATTTACAACTATTGCCACTGATCAACATCAGCTGTATTTAGTAATAGTTGTTTTTCCGTGTTGTCGGAATAATCACGAACTTTTGAAAAGTAGCATATTTCACGTTTCCTATTGGTTTAACAGACATGGGAGGAAGGGGTATTGACATTATATATGTTTGTATTTATTATACCAGGTGTATTTTAATAATCATAAACAAGGAAGTTTTTTTCACCGTGTTCTACTATCCTTCCAGGCTATACACATTTAATTAACATCCTGCTTCGGTGGTTGAATGGTCTAAAACGTCACTCTATCAATAGACTGGACTGCTGATTACGGGAAAATAGGAGTTCGAATCTTGGCTGGGTGTATTGAGCTGGTTTTTTCTAAATAGTTTTACGCTTTCCCTCCATGTTAACGTGGGTACACTTCCTCTAAGTCCAACCTTCTTCATACATAACGCATTAACGTAATTAGTGAATATGCATATAATACGAACAGCCACGGTGCTAAAAAGATAATTAAGTAAAGATGAGTTCAGGTGGAATATAGAGCAATTGCATCCGTATTTGCAAACCACCCTAAATACACCAGACTGAGATTCTAACCCCAGCCTTCACGTCATAGACAATCCAGGCTAATAGTCCACTTTACCCACCAATGAGAGAGAAGGGGTGGGGCTAGTCCTAAACCATGAAACGTCCGACTGCAAAGCAATGAGACCTTGCTTCGTACCCAGATGATGCCTAGATTGGTTGGATTTATTTATTTGAGGTATTTAACGTGCATTTTATGAACCTACTGATTATATCAGCTACAAGATTTATAAACTAATTTAGAACTGACATAACACCCAAATCTTCGGAAATTAGTAAATATTCATCACTGTGAAAGGGGAGATCCATATTTCATCAATGATACATTTTTCGGCTATGCCGGGAATAGAGTTTGTGACCCTTAGCTTGGTCAGACACGCTACCGTGACTGAGCCAGCTTTCACGCCTGTTTGCTTGCTATTTTATTAATATGATTTTTCACCGGTTATTACTACCCGTTTGGTTTATACGCTTAAGTAATAATTACACTAATGGGTTAGGAACAGGGAAGGTTGAATTTAAAGGAAGCGAACCCACATTTGCGTGGAGGGAGAGTGGAAAACCATTTAGGAACCCCCCCCTCCCCCCAGTTCACGCGACCGAGATTTTAACCTTGATCTTCCCGTCCTCGGCAGTCTGGCTAAACACGATAACAGCGCGTTAGCTAACTACACCACCGAGGTGG
This sequence comes from Timema bartmani, assembly GCA_902151455.1. Taxonomy (NCBI): domain Eukaryota; kingdom Metazoa; phylum Arthropoda; class Insecta; order Phasmatodea; family Timematidae; genus Timema; species Timema bartmani. The sequence goes on from CABFWB010002451.1 coordinate 17,658, forward strand.
GTGTTTGCTATTTGATCGCGTGATTTTATTCCTTTTTTCAGAGATTATCTTCTCATGATTGGGATTTAATTTTGAACGTCATTTGTTTATTTTTTTTTAGCACCACGTCTCTCTCTCTCGTGTTAGACTATACCGCCAACGACAGAGAGATCAAGGTTCGAATCTTGGTCAAGTATACTGAGGCTGGTTTTCCCAAAACGATTTTCTACTCTTCCTCCACGCAAATGCGGGTACACTTCCTCTGAATTCAAACTTAATTTTCCCTAAGTTATTAGCGTAATTATTACTTATATATTGAATTTAGAAGAAGTGTGCCTACATTCTCGTGGAGGGAGAGTGGAAAACCATTTTGGAAAACCACCCTCAATACACACGACCGGGATTCGAACCCTGATCTCTCTGTCATCGGTGGTATAGTCTAACACGAAACTGACGCTTTCAACCATGTGGCCACCGAAAAAACGTATGTTTCTGGCTATAAAGCGTATTTATAAGCTTTCTGCCCAAATTTAAACCACAGCATTCGTGGACAGAAAGAAACAGAAAATTCTTATAAAAAAATAAAAAAATATTTAGTACCACGTCTTACTACCCGTTCAGGCTATACGCTTAAGTACTAATTACGATAATGGGTTAGGAATTGGGAAGGTAGAATATATAGAAAGTGAGCCCGCATTTGTGTGGATGGAGAGTGGAAAACCATTTAGGAAAAACCACCCCCAGTTCACCCGAGTGAGAGTCGAACCTCGATATCCCCTCCCTCGTCAGGATAGCTCAACACAAAACTAGCGCGTTACTTAACTACGCCAGCGATGTGGGTTCCTAGTAAAAACTTTCGAAAGATTGATCTTGTATTACTAAATCAAAGTTGAAGTTAAACGAAACAACGCCGGGAGTATGCAGCTGTAAGTACGTACGTGTACAGCAAGTTGCATATCATTTGGGCGTACACACCATAGCAAATCTTCAAAACTCCCGCCCCGACTTGGTCGCAACAGTGTCTGTCTGTCTGTCGAATTTGACACGGGTTCACCCTTCAGGAACGTCTCTAGTGGCCGGGCACATCTGTCCGGCTTGATGATATGTAACATGTTGTACACATACGTACCTACAGCTGCGTACTCCAGGCGTCGTCGTCAAGTCTCACTTCAACTTTCATTTAGTAGTTCAAGATGACTTTTCCGGACTTTTTTTTTACTGGGGTTTCCTCTTTCTTTCTGCCCACATAGGCTGTGGTTTAAGTTTGGGCAGAGAGTTTAGAAACACCCTGTTTATATCTGAGTAAAAGTGTGTTCAAAAGTTCACCTAAATTCTCCAAGTAATAATAAAAAGAGTTTACGTTGGCTGTTGGCATTGGTCGAGAACCCCATTCAAAGTTAAACCAAAATTTAAGTGCAAGAAAACTCAAGAGACTCATTGTATCAAGTGTTTTTTTTGGTGAAAATACCCAGTAGAATATCTCACTAATCTTCGTCAGTAGCAATATATATTCAGTTTTATTAATAATTGTTATTATCTGGCGTGAAAACTTGTGTGTGTGGTGTGATTTTCCTGAAGTATGCTGGCGAAATATGATATATAACAAGGCAGAGATATCACAAAGTTCAGAGTATGTGATTCCATCCGACAAATATTTCTGTAAGTTTAAAATAATATATCACACCCGCTTCTGTCTCCGCGTGTTATAACGCGCTATTCTCCTATTAGACTGGACTTATAACGGGGAGACCGAGACTCGAATCTCGGTTGGGGTACTGAAAGTGGTTTGTCAAAAAATAGTTTTACCCCTTTCTCTCCACGCAAATGCGGACACACTTCATATAAATATAACCACCCAAAACCCTAAAACCATTTGCGTTATTAGTACATAGGCGTATCCCGAACGGATATTAAGACGCAGTGATAAAATAAATAATTATCCGATGCCTTAACTCAATCAGTAGCATGTTTGCATACCGAGTTAAAAGTCCCGGGTACGATCATTGACATGGCCTTTTTTTTATTATCATGAGTGAAATGTGAGTTTTACCTTTTCACAGTGATGAATTAACGGCTGAGGGCTGTGTCTGTTTCAGATTAAATTAGTTTATAAGTCGTGTGCTGATATAATCAGTCGGTTTAAAACGCACGTTAAGTTATTAAGAAAAAGTTTCTCACTCTTCTTCAATGAGAATACAGGTACATTTAATCTCAATCATACCATCCTTATTCCTAGTTTTGTGAGATTATATTATAATTCGGGCGAGTAGTAAGAAGTGGAGCAAGAAAAGTAATAATTATCTACATTTTTCTTATTGGATTAGCGTCAAAAACCTTGTCACAGATGAGGAGTTTGACTAAGTGAAAATGCAGCATCATTCGTCAGGTAAAAAAAAATCCTGGAAAATACATTCCATGTTGTATTCTGTTGAGATTTTAGATAGTCTCATTTCTACTGGTTTAAGTTGGGCATGCCAGTCGAACACACTGGCATTTAGCCCACCTGTAATCTATAGTCCAATCTTCATAGGAAAAACCTTATAGAAAATTAAAAAATCTACCAACATTGATATATTTTACTATATTATTAGTGTTAGTTTATAGGTATTGATATTATTTATCAAGAGTGATAGCTGCACATCACGTGATTTGAAGTATGGATACCTAAAAGTAGATATAGTTACTTTTCTAGCTGTCTACCTATGAAAAAAGAACTATATTTGTATAGGAAAGTAACATAATTTCAATATGAAATATATGTTTTTCAATTAATTTTATATCGATTATTTCACAGCTAACTCGAATCTTATAAAAATAAATTGTCTCCAATAAATGTGCTTAGCGACAATATAAACATAAAAATGATCATATTTGTGTGATCCAAGCGTCATTCTCTCAAACGTCTACACGAGTTTTTGAGCCCATTACCCCCGTGTTGTTGTCGTTATCAAGCGCAGAGGGCTTAACCCGTCTTGGGGGACTTAAGTGACACAGTGTTTGAGGGTTAATGAGCGGGTTCTAACCCGTGGGTTAGACAGCACTCACTCTGAGGAATGAAGCGTATATACTCGGATAATATACTTTAGAGGGGGTTCACACAGACAAATTAACCTGTCTTCTTACATAACCGAGTTTATGTAACCCTTTTTAATATGATTTTCAGGTAGGAGCTTAGTATTCTCTTCTATCATTTGCGAGTTTAAATGTTCAGTACAAGGTAGATACTTATATTAAGAATTTTTTTAATGTCTTCACAAAACTAAGTTGTTTGGCATTTATTTTAACCATGTGCTCTACGTTCATTAACGTGTCGTGTCTTGTTACAAGGTTAAGCAGCAATAGTGTATGTGTGATTGGTCAACATATCACAGGTATAGTTTTTAACAAAGCTCTGATTACCCTGGGGGAAAAAAACTACGACACGTCACTGTCTACTTCATGAGACTCGTCTAGTTTAACCAAATATTTTACACTAATGATTTGGGCTGATAAATTTGAAATGTGTAGGAAATGTACCAACACTTGCGTAGAGAAAGAGTAGGACAACGTTTCAAGAAAAACTACGGTACTACGAGTGCTAACTTTTAGCAGGTAGGCGAGTCAAATGAATAGAAAATATTTCTATTTACTGACTCGCTTACCTTCCTCCACCTCTAGACCTCTAACTGGAATGTAAACTAAACCATCTATACTCGACCTGTGTGAGCACAGTCAGCACACAACGTGCAATCCAGTCCAGTATTTGAGACCGTTCGCCGCTTTGATCGTTTCTGTTGGTTTTTCTGTGGATAGTTAATAGTTTATATAACCCGATTCGGTAGTCGAATAGCCCAAGGCGAAGATTCACGCTTGTATTCACATACATGTCATGCAATCCTGTGCTACAGACTAGTTCTACTCACTGTGGATTTACACGTTCACCGAAAAACAAGAGCAGAACTGAAATTGTAGTCACGTGACAAGCTCTAAACCAATAACAATAAATCACCGTGTCGCTCTGCACTAGTAGAGAAAATCTCAGATCTGTCAGATCTTCTACATAAAATCTGCGTGGAAGAAATAATCGAATTTGGAAACCAGCCGACTTAACCAGTGCGTATGCACCTAAAACAACAGACTCAATACGTGCATGCGTCTAAAAAGCGAAATATAGGACAGCTGCGTCTACTGTTTGGATTAGAAATAACTAGTTAAATAAAGAGTGTGGGTGTCGTTCTCGTTCTGTGTTGATTTGTTTCACTAACCAACACAATAATTAGAAAACATTCATCATGACAGTAATCTAAAGCATGGTCAGCAAACTTTTTTAGGCCCCGATAGACTTGCAAACTTAACAACGGTCCCGAGGTCTCTCATATTTCTCCACTATACCTTTAATTCTTTTTTTCTTCGTCTACAAAATCTTATATTTATTTCTGACACTTTATCTTCCCTCGAATAATCATATTCCCACCGTCATAGATTATTATTATTATTATTATTATTATTAGCACCGCGTCTTACTACCCGTTCGGGTTATACGCACTTACGCTAATGTGTGATGGTAGGGTGAGTGTGAGATGAAATGGAGGACCTACAGTTTAACGTGGGATCCGAACCACGGTGGAGGCCTGGCATTCCTCACATTCACAAGTTGTGCTTAATACACGTCTTGTCAGAGGTGAAGGAAGGGTTTGGAAATCAGATAAATCTGTGCCGGGACCGAGGATTGAACCCCGGACCCCCAGCACAGAAGTCCGACACCTTACCCCTAGACCACCAGGTCACCTATCACCGTCATAAAAAAAAGTATAGGATGGATAAAATATAATTTTTTATGTATTGATCTATTTAAATTTCCTCTAACATTTTGGACACACGTAAATATTATTTGAAAGTACTTTATATATTTGCGAATTAAAAAGACTAAAAAATTCGACTTTCAGAGACGATGTTATTGTCTTACGCGATCAACTGAAAATTGCTGTCACCGATCCCTCATCTAAAGGATTTGTTTATCCACTATTTAGTATATTATTAATTAGCTATTTAGAGTTTGTGTTTCAAAGCATTATACATACGATGTACACGAATTGCGGGACAACTATTACGGGTGCACACGAATTGCGAAACAGCTCATCCGAGCTCGGTAATACCTTTAAACGAACTGCGGAGTAAAAATTAAATATATAATGACTTTGTTCAAAATATAACATAGAGGCTAGGCTAGGTTAGGTTATGTTAGGTTAGATTAGGTTAGGCTATGCTAGGCTAGGTTAGATTAGGTTAGTGGTTAGGAGTTGAATGGGATTACAGGTTGTTCCGCAATTCGTGTGGACCAGCTGACAGGTATAGGCCTACTTTATTCCGCAATTCGAGTGGGCCCTTATTGACTGTCTGCTGACAGGTATATCTTATTCCGCAATCCGAGTTTGCTCTAGATATCAACATATGAACTGTTGCGCCACTCAAGCAAATTCTGCTCTAAATTTTTGGCGAATGTGTGACTCAAGCTTTATAAAATTCAATTTAGTCTAGCTCTAGCTCTGAATTTAAAAATAATAATATTTCTTTCTGAGTTTCTTGGTGTTTGACAGTAAGGGGAAGTGAATAAACACAAATCTTAATAGTGAAATGAATTGAGTAAATAAGTAAACACAAGATTTAAACAATAAAATAATGTAACATTAAGTGCTATGAATTGAAAAATTACGGAAAAATGTATCGTTCTTAAATTTAAAATCATTGCTTTTGATCACAATGTAACTGTCATCAAATACATATTTTACTTCTTCCTTAATGGTCTTTGATTGAGTGAAATACATTTTTTATAAGTTAATGAGAACTTTGATGTGCTATTGGAATATTTAGGAAAACAATTTAGTTGTTGGCACTATTTTTTCTGACCATTTCCGGTATAAAAAGGGCAAAGAACGATGACGTCTTCTAATTGATAAAAATATGGACTTTTTTTTATATCGTTAATTCTCATCAAAATCCACATAAATGACCATTATTCACATATAAAAGTTCAAGTGGTCAATTTCGCTAGAAGATCCACTTTCTTTAATTCCATATGTGTAAAATACATTTTAAATTAATACAATGAACTTTAAAAATATTTTTATATTCATTTTAATGTGCTAGTAAAAGTTCTTAAAAACATGTTCGCGAAATTTTGGTGTGCACCCAATTTCTTAAGGCCCCGACACAGATTCCGTATCTGTAGGTCTGTGGTTCATAAGAAATCGATGCCACAGTATCAAATTGCTCTGGCCACAGAGTCCTTATCCGTAAGTCTTTACTCCGTAGAAGTTGCTCAACTTTAACTTTCTAAGGACTAGTTTATAGAGACTACCAATCACAGCTGAGTAAATTTGTGCATGCGTGTTGGGATCCATCTTAAACCCCAAAATAAATTGTTTATAATTAGATTTTATTTTGTGATTGGTTATATTCTTGCTAAAGATCAAAACCCATACAAACATAAAGGAAGCACAAAATAAAATTAAAAGTGCTTGCTTTGTTTACATTCATAATACTAGTACCTACATTTGTTTTGCATTTTCAGGCTAATTTATTTTAAGTTTGACAGTTAAAACCGTGCTATAAATATATTTATTTTGATTGTACTACATTTTAAGTAGGCTACATCTTGAAAGTTTTTTCAACAATTTTTTTTGTTTAGTTTCTTTTATTGATCAGCTGACTGATTGGCGCTCACTCCTTGCTGGCAGCTGTAGACGATTTTCTTTCAAAGTTTTCATTGGTTGGAATGGTTACGTGATTACGGATATGGACTGCGTAATCACGAATAGAATTTCTTGAGGTCCAGGACAACGGAGTACCTACGGATACGGAGTCTGTGTCGGGGCCTTAAGAGTGTCGCAGAGGTTTGCGAAATGTCAACTGAAGATTAGGACGCCACACATCCTGTTTTTCCCTCCCCTAGTTAACCCCTCCTTGAGAGTCTAATGGTCCGGCTAATTTCCTCCACCCAAACGCCCCAGCCTGGCTCCCCAGAATTAGGTTACGTTAGAAGACTGAGGTAGGGGTGGTGGTAGAAGANGTTATAGACCGGAGGACATTGAAGTAGGGGGAGAAGGGGGAACTAACACACCCCCTTCTCTTAGTTAACCAATTGCAATGCGGAATTCCTTTAATCACGTTTGTCCCCTTTCTCACCCCTCTCACTCCGGCAAACTTCTGTTCGGATTCTGACGATGACAATGCGGAAGCAGAGCTGACGTTCAGAACTGGGCTTCCATGGTAGGATTGTGGTTATGTTCAGGAATGTTATCAGTTAATGTTTTTTAGTTAATTTCCATTGAATATATTAATTTAAAGGTGTTATTTCATTTCTTAAAGTCATAGTCTTTACAGATTACTCAAGGAGTAAACGGAGGGGAGATTTGAGCACAAACTACCTTTATTAGACACAAATGGGATTAGAACTCCGATCTACCCGTCATCGGTAGTCCAATGTAACACGCCAGCGGCGCCTTAGAGCTTAGACCCAATTGGCACCGAAGCGGTTGAATCGTACTTAATGGACAGCAAGCTCATCATTCTGGTCTGATTTGCCGGTGATAGGAAGGTCAGGGTTTTAATCCCAGCCAGGTATACGGGATTTATTTTTTTGGTGCCTAAACTGTGTCCCGTTTTCCCACCACGTGAATGCGGGTATATTTTCTTTAAACTAAACCTTACTCTAGTAGTGTAATTATACGGATGATCTGTACGGGTAATAAGATGCGTCGTACACACACACACACACACACACAAAGAAAATACGGGTAGGTGGGATAATTTACGTACTGTTCTAAATGTTTTATAACAGGTATAAGAGTATTTACTTTGCTTACAAAATAGGAATCCCTGTGGAACACCGCCATTTGTTGTAGTTATTTTCTTTTAAAATAATGAAATAGAGTATTGTACTAAATCAAAACAAAAAATCTCTCAGCCAGTAAAACGTAAAGCCTTATAATTATTTATAATATACAGGCAGGATGTCCCAAAAAATACTTTCCAGTAAAGTACCATGTACCTCGTAGCAGTTCTTATTACAAGATATTTTGGAAATGTACCTCAATGGTTTGAAGACATGACTGGACATGGCTATTAATATGATATGATATGAAGAGGAGTATCAATACATGTCTTCAGGTCCAAGGGTGACATTTTCCGACATAAGTTTGTAGAAAGAACTGCTACGAGATACGTGGTACTTTACTGCACAGTCACTTTTGGGACATCCTGTATATAGAGTTTGCTCCTAAATGTGTAGTGCAGAAGAATAAGATGGATTACAAAGAATGAGGTAGACTAGGCCATCAGGGAACATCAGAATATCTGCTCCTTGTAGCACGGCCAGTAGTTATACAGCCCGCCCCCTTGCCCCAAGATGATAGGACCTAGGGTCGGCCTTCTCAGTGTCCTTGACCAAGGGGAAGAATACAGTCCAATTTTCATAGAAATGACCTTTTACAGACATACACAATCACAAATGTATCTATTACTATTATATTTTATATTTGAAAATAAATGGTACAGTGCACCGCACAGAGTTTCTCCATTTTATGGTCTTAAAATATACATTTACTAAAAACGCTTAAGATTTGTAAAACAAAATAATAGGTCTACACATTGTTGTAGAAACACTTCACCTAAGATCATAAATAAAATAATATACACTGTTACTTACTCTATGGTATTAGGAACTAGGAACACTGTTACAGAAAAATTGAAAAAAGAGAAACGTCTTTGTCCACCAAAGAGCATAAGAATCAAATTCATCTTCAAAACCTGAATTAAAAATAATATATATTTTATTATAGCTAAGAAATTATTGATTTTATAAAAATAAATTTCAAATAAAAGAATTGTATCTTTAATAATACTACAACATTACAATGACAAGTTATTTCGTATCTCAAATTGTTGCTGAGAAATGATGAAAATTGGAAAATTAAAATGAAGAAGGGTGATTGGATATACAATTTAATCATAATCATTAGAACGAATTTTGAGAAAATTAATTTTATTTCTTCCTTTTGCCCTTCAATAAATTACCCCTAAATTTAGGGCTGGACATCTAATTCCAAAAACCCCTCTGGGGAACCTAATGAAAACCCTAGATACAAAGTTTTAGCCCAATCGGTAAAATAGTTTTGGTTCTAGTCTGAGGTACAGACAGACGGACAGACAGATGGCATTGCAAAAACAACTTTTCTGGTTTCATGGGGTCAATAAGCGTCGACATTTATCAAAATGTTGAGGTTTTTTTTTTGACGATCACAATACTTTCTCTCTGAGGTGTCGATAGAAAGTAAAATACTGATGGTCTTGTAAATAAGAATTAGGTCACTTATCTTTAAAACGGAAATAAATAAAATAAATAAATAAAAGGAAATAAAAGGATTAATGTCAAACCATGTCATTAGTGCCCAAATTAATATTGTCACTAAACTCTTCTTTAGGCATATAGCCAAGAACGATTATAATAATAATAATTTTAATATTTTCAAAGCACCCTTTGGCAATATTGGGTTTGTAACTATCTTCCAAACGATCACAATTTATTTAGTTATAAGAATAAAAATGTCAACATTTCAATTTTTACAGACACATTTTTTTTGTGCTGCCAACGTTGATAACATTTTACCATTTTATTAGTTTTATTTTACAGAATTTGATATTATATATCAAAAGTGACAGCCGCAGATCAAGTGAATTGACGTATTATTAAGTGAAAGTAAATTTAGTAAATATTCTAGCTGTCAGATAAGACCCTTCTTATGAAAATTGAACTGTAGATTGGACTGAAAGATGTAGCGAGAGGAAAGTAAGTTCTCTATTTCGTTTCATGTCACGAGTGAAAGAGTGAGATAAGTGTGTGAGTAGAGGAAGAAAGAAGGAGCGATGGGGGGTGGGATGTTCGAAGGAAGGAGGGGTGAGGGTAGTGCCACAACATGGTATGTTATTTTAAATATATAAGAAAAAAATGTCTTCTTACTTGGATAAAAAACAACAATACAACCGACCTTCTGTTATACTTCTTTAAGTTTCATCTCAAAGTATTCACCAACATAAAAAAAAATTCTTATTTTATAAAACTAACTTGATAATTAAAAAAAAAAACCTATAGTATCGGTTACAATAATATAAAATAATTGCAGAAGTACCCGGTGTTGCTAGACAGAAAAAAAAACCTCTTCATTTTATTTCTTCTGACTCAATTTTTAACACATTATTTATTTGATATTTTTAACGTGCAAGTCCTGAACCGACTGATTATGTCAACACACGAGAATTTCTATGAGCGAGAGCGAAAGGGCCTGCCAATTTTGCTGAGAAGGATATTCTCGCATATCTTCCAGGGTTCTTTTACAAGCCACAATCGACCATGGGAACAACGGCTTTACTTCCCCTACGAAGGAAGCTGTGCTACGGATTTTTATTACTCAAGAAAAATCCATCGACCTCTTCCGGGTTTGAACCCACAGACATCGGGCCTTAAGTCAAACATTTTACCCTAATATCACTGAGCTCAACTTCAACACATTAAAAAAAAATGTAATCCAAAATATTAAAAATTCCAGCCCTCTGCGTCCGGTAGATATCGCGTATGTTCATGACAAACAGACAAACTCTTCATTTTATTAATATAGGTTGTAAACGTGTAACACGACTGGGTAATAAGACGCGGTGATAAAAAAATTAGATTATAAGTGGATTTCATTCACCAACTCATTTCAAAAGAGAAAAATAATACTTTCTCTGTAAGAAACAAAAAAGTAATTGTTCTTCATTTTAGCATTAAACTAAAACCTTGTTAATCCGAACTAATTGCGACCGAAACTTGATCGGATTAGCCAAATTTAGGATTATGTGGAAGAATACAGGTATACAATATTTTCACGGATTTTACATTACAGTTGAATGAGTTTAATCAAATTTTCATTTATTTAACTGCTGTACAACACGTAATATGTGCTGTAAATATTTTTATTTACAGCAAAACACATTGTGTTGAGTGACTGACTACAACATTTAAACATTAAACATTTATTCTCAGATATCACTGTTTCTTACATTAATTGTTTAACAAGCTCAAAAGTTAAAAGAGAATTATTCTCTTTTAACTTTTGAGCTTGTTAACCAATTAAATATATTTCACTTGACTTAATTTTTTTTCCCGTTTTCTGTAAAGTGTGTTCGGGTTATCCGGAATTTTGGACTAACGGGGTTTTATTGTATTTATAAAAGGGGTGACCTGGTGGTCTAGGGTTAAGGTGTTGGACTTCTGTGCTAGGGGTCCGGGGTTCAATCCTCGATCTCGGCGCGGATTTATCTGATTGCCAAACCCTTACTTCACCTCTAACAAGACCGGAATTAATCACAACTTGTGAATGTGTGGAATGCCAGGACTCCACCGTGGTTCGGATTCCACGTTAAACTGTAGGTCCTCCATTTCATCTCACAATCACCCCACCATTACACATTAGCGTATGTGCGTATAACCCGAACGGCTAGTATGATGCGGTAATAATAATAATAATAATAATAATAATAATAATAATAATAATAAT
>CABFWB010002451.1:46403-62532 GCA_902151455.1 Timema bartmani
TATTATTATTATTATTATTATTATTATTATTATTATTATTATTATTATTATTATTATTATTATTATTATTATTATTATTATTATAGGTGTTCTGTCTGAAGACAGGTCCATTCCTTTTGTCAGTGAACTTATACCACCAAAACGCCCTGTCCTCTGCCTCCTCCTTCAGCTACGAGAATTTTCTTCTTTCCTTCATTTCATCCAATATTTGAATCCTCCTCCTTCCTAAGCTCCTCTTTCCCTTAACCTTGCCTTTTATGACATCATACAGAAAACCTTAATTTTCTTATGGGTTGACATTTATAGTAGGCAGTAGGCATCTTTTTTTAAAACAGAGGTGACTAAAATATATATCAATGTAGCCACAGGTGTGGGGCAAATTAGAGGTGAAATTCGCCACACCACGTACAAATTGAGAAATTATGTTCTCAATCGAACATTTAAATCAACACACACTGTTTGAACAGATTTTCTCTACACATTTACACTTCGACTACTCAGTTACATCTGCCTCTGGCTCAAATTATGAAAACTGTCCAAATATGCAGGAAATATCAAGTTACAACCAGCACACGCCGTCAGGAAATAATTTATTTTACTGAGATAGTTGTCAGCTGACAAACTCAAAATAGCCACATTTTTAAGGTTTATTCATCACTTGTTCATCACTTGTTGCGATTGGTGACAGGGTTGCCATTCCGGTTTTATAAAATGATACATATTTATTGTGATAAACATTGATCATATTTTACTGTATTATTATTAATTATTAACATTATTCTAGAATTATTTATAATAGCTATCAAAAGTGACAGATGTCCTTAACTCGCGTCCCCTACACTCCCACCTTAAGTTAATAAATTGTTTTAAACCCTCCCTCGTTCACTAACATAAAAGTATTCTGGGCCTGAGCAGAATACACAGCCCCTGAATTGTTTTAACAACTAAGGAAATTATACAACAGTGAATATATTAACCAAACAGACTTTGTTTCACTAATTAATATCCAGGAAGTCCCTGAATCTTCAGCTGTGTTGGTATCGTTACTGAACGATAAGGACGAGGTCCTTGATTCCTCATATTCCTGGCAAGGATCTTTGAGATGCTCTCGCACTCATAGAAGAGATATGTGTGTCCTGCACTTTGTTTCTTCTCTCTCTCTCTCTCTGTGGTATGAAGGGAGATAGAATGACATACAATGTGTCAGAGAAAGGGATGGAGACAATGACTGGTTTATAGACACGGTCAACACACCATGGTCAAGAAGGGAGTGGAAAACTCTGGTATTGGTATTGCAAGGCTCCATGTTGGACGCTTTGGAGAGACGGACGTGACCGACTCGAACGGGTGTCGAGCGTATGTGAATATTTTTTCGCACCATTTTACTTTTGTCAGATTTAAGCAATCTTTCATAATTTCTGAGTGCTATAATGAATTTGTAATCGCAATATTTCATAATTTTTGACAAATTAATGTTTTCTCGAGACCTTCCCTCGACCTTTAGTAACATCCTTACTTGGGTCACGACCCTGGGTTTGGGAACCACTGATCTAAGCCCTAAGGTGTCATCCCGTCAATAGACTGGAATGTTGATGACTGAGAGATGGAGGTTCGAATACTGGTCTGGTGTGGAGAGAGCAGCTTTTACTTAGGGGTTTTTAATTTGTGAATCAATCAATGTAGGTACTATGTATGAAGTTATAAAATTATAAAAGGTTTTATATAGAGCTGTACTAAACATTAGACAGGTTTAATAACTAGCCTGCATAAAATATCATTAAATAATTCATTCCTTTTTAACAAAAAATAAATTAAGTTTAGGACATAAAATTTAAGAGTATGAGGCTCATAAATCAATGGTAAGAAAATAATCATAAATAGAATTTCATAATTAAATATATTATTCACTTGATATTTTAACGAACTTAAACTAATGATGATGTATGCTTACTTAATAATTAATTGAAACAGAAATTAATGAGAGTTAGTTTTTTAGAAATTTGCAAAATGAAAGTTGAAATTATTATTATTATGTCATATTATGATATTCCCACGTGAGAAATCGCCATTTGACTAGTTTCGATGTAGTTTGACATCATCCTCAGGCCACAGTTTGTGGAGGAAGGTATTGTTCCTCCCTAAATGTTCGTGAGTGAATCACTAAGGAGAGAATGTGTTCCTATAACAAATCATAAAATTGTAAACTCAAACTTTTTTACTATTTTCTTTTATAATTAAATAATTTCAACTTGCATTTTGCAAATATCTAAAAATACTAACTCCCATTAATTTCTGTTTCAATTAAATTACTAAGTAAACATACATCATTATCAGTTTAAGTTCGTTAAAATATCAAGTTAATAAGATGTTTAATCATGAAAATCTATTTATAATTATTTTCTTACCATTTAGTCATAAGCCTGATACTCTTAAATGTAATGTATTAGTTTTAATGTTTTTGTTAAAGAGGCTCTTATAATATTATGTTTTGACTGTCATTCTTCATGGTATGAATTATTAAATGATATTTTATGCACCGTAACTATAAACTTTTCTACTGTTTAATACAACTCTATCTAATACATTTTATAATTTTATAACTTCATAGTACATTGATTGATTCACAAATTAATATTAATCTCTCCTTACTAAACTTAAATATATGTTTCAAAACTTAGGGTTTTATCACTATCCCTATGGGCACACTTCCTCTTAATTCAACCTTCCTCCTCCTTAACACATTAATGTAATTATTATATATGCGTATAGCCAGAACGGGTAGTAAAACGTGGTGCTAAAAAATCAAATTGGAGTATCTTTAAAACTAAATCCAGGCTTATTTTTATAATATAACACAGTCAAACTTGGTCATAACGAGCACCAGTGGGCCAACAAGATTTCCTCATTATAACCCATACTCGTTATATCCGTGATTAGTTAATTCTATTCATATAAAGGGAACAGGTAATAAGACACGATAATAAAAAATGTTGAATTTAGTTCTTATTATGTTTAATTATCAATAACTTGATAAGAATATATATTAAATAATAAAATATATATTATAGAGAGAAAATAATATACTGTAATTGCATACCTACATATTCTTTATGTTTGTTGTATAAAATACAATGCACTAAATGCTAAACACAATTTATTTTTCCATATCCCAAAATAACACTAATTAATAATAAATACTTTTTAAATTGTTAGTATTTTTTATGATGAATCTTAAAATTGCCATGTTTCTGACGTAAGGGTTCGTTTCTTCTAGCTTATTTTAGTCTTGGTGGTGTTTGTGTAAAGTGGGGGGAGCAAGGCTGGAGGTTAAGACATTGGAGAGGTAGGTAAAGTGGGGAAGGACCCAAAAGACAAAGAAAGGCCATACAACAGTTCGTAATGAAAAGCTTGAGTTTATTTCGAGTTCGAGTAATATAGACTATAGAAATGTTTGTAATAGAAATATTTAAAGTTGAGTTTTTGCAATAGATAAATTCATATATCATAAGTACTAACATGGAGTTCTTAAGAATGAAATTTTTTGTCAAAAAAAGTTATGACCCCAAAAATTCGGAATTTTTAGTAATTTTTTTTAAAATCAAACAAAATAAAATATTGAAGTACTGTATTTGCCATGAAATAGTATCTTTAAATCTAATAAAATCAGTTAAAATCGGAATTTGAGCTAAAATCGAAAATTTTGAGTACTCTAATTTCTCGAGTTTTGTAAAAATATTCGAGTTGATCATGATGAACAACATCTAAAACTTGACTCGAACTTGAATTTTTGAGTACTGGCACACCCCTAAATTTTTATATTATATTGATATGATTGTTACATCATATATTTTATTATTTACATTATATAACTATATATTATATTTATATGATTGTTACATCAGATGGTTTATTATTTACATTATATAAATAACTATACATTATTAGAAAAAAAGGGCTTATTGTAGAGTACATCCTCAATCATGTCTCGTCTTATTCTGAGCCCTTCGGTCTTGTCTTCTTGTTTCGGTCGATATTTTGCATTTTCGTAAATCAAATTATGGCACTGGTTTTTGTCTTGCAGTTTTCTTGGGCTTACCTCTTTCCCTGCCCTTCTACACTTCCCTACCACGATACGCCTACCCGCCTTCATTTGTTAGCCCGTTGACAGTAATGTATCGCGTGTTTAGCATTCAGCTGTGCTGGTGACAGACGGGGGATTACCATAATTTAAGAAACATAAATCATGGGAGAAACTCGCCGGCAATTAAAATGGCCCACCGTCCTTTTTGTCAGACCATCTTCAGGATCCTGGCGTTCAAAGGCGTGTCATAAAGTGTTGCTAGGGTAAGCAGAGTTAGTTTAAGGTGGGGATGTAGGAAACGCGAGTTAAGGGCAGTGTTATTGCAGTTTTTATAGCAAAGTATTTTATTGGCCAAAATACATAAAGTATTATCCCAGTAGAAAAATGGAGATTAATTTTCTTCACATGGTGATATCAACAGTTGTTGAATATCTGTCATGAGCATAGCCTCATTAAATGAGAAACTTTTTAACTGAAGAGAAAAAGTTATCATTAAATTCCAGGACACCCTCAACAGATATTAAATAACTGTTGATATCACCATGAGAAGAAAATTAAACTCAATGTTTCTACTGGAGCAATATTTTATTTAATTTGGCCAACAAAAGTTTTGCTATAAAAACTGCAAAAACACTGGCCTTAACTCGCGTTTCCTACATCTTCACCTTAAACCAGGAAAGGAAAACCAGTTGTCTTTAGGCAACAAGCGGCCAATTGAGGTGTTCGGTGCAAATTTTATTTATTTTATTTATTATTACCACGTCTTATTACCCGTTCGGTCTATACGCTTATGAACTAATTACGCTAATGGTTTTAGGTATCGGGAAGTTTACATTAAGAGGAAGTGTTCCCACATTTGCGTGGAGGAAGAGTGTAAAACCATTTAAGGAAAAAAATCACCCTCAGTACACCCGACCGAGACTCGAACCTCGTTCTCTCCGTCATCGGTAGTCTATTCTACTACTGGAGTAGTACGTTAGTACCATGCGGCCTTCGGTACAGACTTCTCTCGCATATTGTGTCAATATCTTCATAGTTTTTAAACTAGGTATTCTCAAACGACATATATTTTATTTAAACAAAAATAAATCGTTATTTTAAGGCATAATGCTAGAAATTTAACCACTCTTATCGGTATATCTATATCTCTATATATCTATGGTTGACGCACTATCCATCATACTATAAATTTCTCACTAGAGACCTCTACGAGCTCTTGACGTAGTATCAGCTTAATTCTGAAACATCGGTTTAGTTTAGTATGTGTGTTGATATATTGTGGTGGTGTCGTTTGTATTGTTGTTTTGTACAGAGATAAACGAGTAGCATTTTTTGTTTAGTCCGCTCACTATTTAATAAATAATAATAAGAGGTAATTAAAACATACAGAGATCTATTAAAAAAAGTTTAAAAAACAGTTTTCTCGTCTATGAGTTCCTAAAAATACATTAATCTATATTTATTGCACATTAAGTGTGCGGCTTTATTAGGAATCCGTGAGTTAAGTGATATGTGGCCTTTCAATTTCAAAAGGTTACCCACACCTAGTTTAAACTTTGCCTGAGAGTTGTCCACGTCAATAGGTGGAGCACTCTTTGGATAGGTATAGGCGAAAATATAATCCCGTGTGAGGTGTGAAGCATAAAGCCTACGTATGATTGGTCAATTTGAGGACCAAGTTGGTCATAACATATCACAGGCGCAGTTTAAACAAAGTCTGCTTATCTTACATTATCCCATGATATGCGACGGCTGGCGTTAAAAAGAGCGAAAGTTTAGTTAGAGAAACTATGGTATGATTCCAATTACTTTTTTACGTCAATTACTGTTTCCAGCCCATGGTCTGGGCCAGTTTTTTATTCAAGCCGTATATTTTCCACTACCGGCTCGCTAGGCTTGTCATAGCTTCCTTCATATGCCTTATAATTTAACCTAAGACTAGGACAGGCACAACATCCAGTCCCCAGCCATTAATTCATCATCACATTTCACTAAAAAAATTTTTTTTTTGGCAATGCTGGGAATTGATCCCGGGATCCTTTACTCGATATACAGACACGCTACAAACTGAGCTAAGGTGTTGAATTAATGATATCAATTGGAGGATTAAAATAATCATTTTTGTTGTGTGATACATTTTATAGTACAGGTTTTTTTAAACGCATCTTACTTTCCATTCTTGCTTCCTGCAGATGATAACAATATTGATGGTGTGGGGATCAGTAGGGAATGAGAAGGATATAATGTAGAGAAAGTGTGCCCACATATGAGCAAAGAAATACAGTGGGAAACACCATCAGTAGACCTGGCTTTGATTATAAACCTGACATTTCCATCGTCGTAGAATAAAACTAAACGAGCCTCACATTTAGTCCGCGTGCCCAGCGATGCGGCTCACAGGATTAATTCAATTTTTTCCCTCCGCAGCTAACTACTCGTTCGGGCTATACGCATATAACTAACCTACTCCAGTAGGGATGAGGAAGGTAGACCTTAAAGGAAATGTACCTGAATTCGTTTGGAAGAGGAGGGAAAAACCAATGCTTGATAACTATTTTATAAGACAAAACTTTTATCTTTACATTCATTCGAGATTAAATACTAGCCTCTCAGTTTCTTGCACCCAGTGTCGTGTTGTGGAGTGCTAGCAGGCTAAGCAGAGCTTGTTTAAACTGTACCTGTGATATGTATTCAACCAGTTGGTCCACCATTTGAACTATCACATATATGCACTGATTTCCATATCTTACATTATAATACACTTTCGTTAATACTTGACCAATGAGTTTTCTACCGAGTGATGAGAACAATTCTAAGGCACAGTTTAGACTGACTCTGTTTAACCTGGAAACACTTCACGATACGTCACTGCAGGATTATCAACCTCTCACTGGTCTAAGGTATATAATAAAGCTGTCCTACCCTGGCAACGTTCCACGTTACGCCGCTACAGGATTATAAACCGCTCGCCGGTATAGGGGATATCACAAATTGATCCTACCCTGTAAACATTTCACGTTACGCCATTGATCTCTCGACCGACCCTTCGCAACAACATGTCCGCTCCCTTCTAATGGGAGTTGTAACCGAGTTAGACTGCGGTCTGCCCGCTAATACGCCCCAGCTTACGTTACTGGCGCAATGTCGGGGAGTCGAACACAAGACCGTGTCGTGGTTTACACACGCCCAATGTAATTTTATCGTCTGACCAGTGACATTATGGACACACTGGTCTAGTGAAGGAGAGATCACAGCTCACTGGCACGTTGGAACAACTAGGTAGGTCTGGGTCATAGACAAGGTTTACACCAGACCCACAGCCTCCAGGTTAAAATGGCTCCACTCAGAGAGCTTGAGTCCTTCAACACGAGGATCGCTACGTGCAGTCTCAAATGACAACATCACTACCAGGCAAGTGTTTTTAAAAACAGTTCATTATAAAGATGGTTTTACTAGACACCTTCTAGTATCAATAAACCGGCTTTCACAAAGATAGGTTCAGGTAGCGGCCCCACCCTTTCTCATAAACAAACCCCATAGACGAGCTTACTCAGACAGCAAATTACAAAGAAAATGTAGTATACAATGGTTATTAATTTGCGTAAGCGAATTTTTGCAAATTGTCTAGTTGTAAACAATTTTCAAATACCGTTGACTAGTTACTTATCTGAAATGTTGTGTTCATTTAAAAGAATTAAAGGGGTTGGGGGACCGGGATTGATGGTACCTGAGCTATTGTGCTCGGACCACAAACTCTTTACAACGGACAATTTGAAAGTGGAACTGGGAACTGCAACTAGCACTCCACAGTGTTCACAGACTCAACCCAAGCCAATTAAACGCCAATATACACAGCAGACGGAAATTATCTTCTGTGTTCATGTTTGAAATTATTTGTGGTATCCATACTTGTTTTTTTACTAAAGAATTTTCTTTGTTTTAGAATCAATTACAACTATTTCATGAATGATTGAAAACAAAAGATAAATATTACATATTTGATTATGTTACTAAGAATCAGGCCTATCATAATATTAATTACAATAATAAAATCATATCCAAATAAAGATAAAATTTAATCTAGTGCTACAAGTACTATGTAAATTATGTAAGTTTCAAGTTATTAAAGAAATACTTTAACTAACGTTGTTTTTCGAGTGAACCCTTTAGTGAAGTTTTTTTTTAGACTTTTATCTAGTAGGTCATTTTTTATGGAGAAAATACAATCCAATTAAGTATGAAATTAAATATCACGTTTCATTATAACTTAATTATTGTATTTTTCTTGTGAATTGTGCACTCTGCATTATGTACTTGGGTTATTCATGAATATAATACAGCCTAAGGGGTTGGAATTACGATACAGATTAATAGTGTTCATTGGCGTGACGGGGATTGTTGCTAGGATAGGAAGAGTTAAAATACGATTTCCATAAGGAGCTACGAAAGCCATTAGATCTAGTCCGACACCTAGAATCGGTTGGTGACGTGAATGCCTACTGAGCCAAGGATCCCGTGTTCAATTCCTGGCATGGTAGAAACATTTATTATCTACGAAATGTGGGGATGCACCTTTCACTGTGCTGAATTAAGGGCTCGGGGGATGGGTGTTGTGTCTGTTCTAGATTTAAGTTAGTTGATATAATGATATTCTGATTTAATCAGTCGGTTCAGGAGTTGTAGGGTAAATAATTTTATTAAAATTAGTAGAGGAAATGCGGGTATTATGGAATAGTCGGGCAATACAGAAACACCCCATTGTTTCTCATATGTTAAGTGTCACAATCTATCGTGAACTATTTCAACTATTACAGAAAACAATTTCGAACAGCTAGTGATTGGATGGAACTCAATGATAAAATGTGAAAATAAGCTTTGGTATTATTGAAAAAGTAAATGATATTCCATACTACCCGCACTTCCTCTATATCTACTTTCTCATATTAATACGCCAAGATATGTGAAATGATTATGTCACTTTTGATAGATAATATAAACATCTATAAAATGACACCAATTAAATAGTAAATGCTATTAATTTCGGCCCCCCAAAAAGGTTTGTATTTTCTTAAAGGCTCTTCCTATGAAAATTGGACTATAGTTTAAACTGTACCTGTAAATTGTTCTTAAAACTCAGTAGAACTCTCATTGGCCGGGTGTACACGGAAATATATTTCCATGTGAGTTATCTAGAGCAGAACCTGTGTAGGATTGGTCAAATGGGTCACAGCTTTAACTATATCTGCTTACCCTGGCAACACGACACCACATGACGGCTATAAGTTTAGGTGGGGGTTTGTAGCCCAAATATCCCCTTTCCCTATTCTTATTTAATTAGATAGCTAAATCTCTTATAGCCAGGACTTACATTTGAACCTATGAATAAATCAGTAAATTTAATTAAGGTGAAATAGTGAGCTCATCGCTTGAGTTTTATGTTCTAATCCGAGTGGCTGGTGTTCAAATCCTGGCTAGGTTCCCTGTAGTTTATTTTTAATTAATAGTTTCCCACTCTTTATTTAGGTGAATGATTGTGCCTTAAAATCTACCATCCTCTTTCTATTACTATTGGATGGATGGTTATAGTGGCCAATACTAATATCTGAGCTTCCTTAAAAATTAATAAAACATAGAGGCCATCATCATAGATGTTGTAGCTCGAGACTTATTGAATTAAAATCGAAAGCCAAAGGTTCAAATTCGATTCTAGTCCAAGTATTTATTTTCCATTTTTAGCTTTCCACCTTTTTTTTCAAGTAAATATTGATACTTTAAAACTTATAAAAAACACAATGGATTTCCTTTAAATTTATTGAACTATTATTTTTTGACTTGGACCAATTTGTTATTTGAAATATCTCGGATCTAAAGTTACTCTAATTACCATTCAAATTATCACCCAACACTTTTTTTACAACTAAGAGTAATAAAATAAAATTATTTTAATTATTTTAGATGCTTCTATAAAAACAATCACAGTTGGCTGAACTCAATAAAAGCATTTATTTTGGTAACATGTCTTACTACCAAATCACGCTATTCGCATTTAATTACACTAAGAGATAATGATGGTAGAATTTAAAGTAAACGTACCTGAATTTGAGTGGAAAGAGCGTGGAAAAATGCACCAGTACGCCCAGTCTGGATTTAAACCCCAACCTTACTAGCAAAACACGGTAATTGAAGCCGGGACCTTTGAATGAACTTACCAAAGCTACAACACTGAACCGTCCTGGTTCTTTTCACTTATAAGGCCACTTTTTCCTTGTTGTATGCTTTAATATATATATACATATACATGTACATATATACATACATATATATGTACATATATCAACGCGTCCTACTACCTTATTGGATTATACACAATACACATATGTACTAAATATATTAATGTGTTAGGGATGAGGAAGGTTGAATTTATAGAAAGAATACCCGTATTGGCGTGGAGGGAGAATGGAAAACCATCTAAGAAAAACCTTAGTGCACCCGACCGTAATTCGAACCCTAATATCCCCGTGATATATAGTCCAGTATATCGCGAGGGTGACACCTTAAACTGTTCGGCCACCAAAGTGGGTCACCACACACAATAATAATAAACAAGTTTAGGTAGTAACTGAACTCAAACCAGGGACTACTAATATAAATAAATTGTTTCACTAAACCACTTTACCACGGAGATACGCTATTCTGTTGACACATGTAATTACGTCACATGTATCGTTTTTGCAGACAGAAGTTTAAAGCGACCAGTAGCTCGTCTCTTCTATTTCACCCATAAATACAGGCACGATCACGTTTGTGGGGTTGCAAAGTATTTGTTTCCTGAAACAGTGTTCAATCAATAATTTACTGTAAGCTACTTCATTATAGCTTACAATGAAGGTGTTTTTTTGGCCACGTGTCAAATTTTGCCACCCAATCAAATTTATTGAACCGGAGGGACCAAATTTTAATATACAGTGTGTATTATTTTTGTGGGGGAAGCTTTAGGGGTAGTTGTTGAACACTATGGATCGTATCGGAGTGTGATTGTGCTATATGTAAACACTCTTCAAAGGCTTACATGGACCATCGCGACACATACATTTTGACATAATATAGGTTATTTATATTATAAAGCAGAGAGATGAACCGGAACCATAACCGATAACCTAAACTAACATTTATTTTAAAAGAACCAGAACTGGAACAGGAACGCTAAAAATTAATTGCTTGACAGCTTGAACTAGAATTGTATTCTATGTATATGTTAACAGAAATGTGGTTTTGGCAAAGTCTGAAATAAATTAATTTTGCTGTTGTATTTCATACTTTTCGTAGGAAATTTATAGAATAGCCAGTCATTACATATTACCGAGAACAATATCTAACCTTACATAACCAAACCTAACCTAACCTAACCTAATCATACCTAACTACTTTATTCTAAAATAACCTTACCTGACCAACTTAAATTCTAGGAACTAGGCGAGCCTGCAAGAAAACGGCGCAAGACTCATATAGAACTGGATAAAAGAATTTATAACATATTCCGGGAGTTCAAAAAGACAAAGAACTTGAAAATAAGTATGAAATACAACAGCAAAACTCGTTTATTTCATACTTTGCCCAAACCACTCTGGCATTATATAGAAAGCCTAGGCATTTTATAGAACACCTAAATTTCACACATTGCCGGTGACATGTATTCTTTTTCATAAATGTTCCTATAGGTTCTTAAATTATTTTTTTAAATTTCATTTTATGCCCTTCTTTTGAAAAACTTTATTTTCCCCCTTTTTGGCAGTTTTTGTAGAGATCAGATGTATTCCTTTGAATCTTTTTGTATAAAAATAACTTTTAACTTGTAAATTATTATTATGTTTTCTTTACGAATTTTATAATGGTAATATAGCCGTCAAACAAGAAAAATAAAGTAACCAGAACCGTAACCTAATTAAGAACCAAACAATTTATTCTTCTCTAACGAAAATTTGACCTCGGTTGTCTTGGGGTAAAGTTCTTACCTCAGGTCCCGATGTTCGTGGGTTCAAGGCCAATTGGGATTGGCGGATTTTTCTTGACCGATAAAAAATACGTAGCATAACTTCCTTAGCAGGGGAAGTAAAGCTGTTGGTCCCATGTTGATTGTGGCATAGAAAATAACCCTGGAATGTATGTGAAAATATCTTTCCCGGCAAAATTGGTAGGCCCTTTCACTCTCGCTCATAGAAATTCGCGTGTGCTGATATAATCAGTCGGTTCAGAAAAGTGCACGTTAAATACTTTAAAAAGTAAATAATAATAAATAGATCTAACCAGGACTGGAAACTTAAAATGTTTAGACTACTGGCGAAACCAGGATAACTCCCTGTTTTAGGAGTGTGTGAATTTCTAAATGTTGAAGTTGAAGTTCAAATATCCTTCGTTTTGACTTCACAATCCCCACAATAACCTACGCATCTTGGAAACAATTCTAAAAAGGAAGAAAATACCGATATAAAATGAAAATATTTTAAATATCTCATTAAATATGACATATTTATACATATTAGCATATTATCAATTTTTAGAACAACTACTAAACAGTATTTTAACGTAAGTATAGATTAAATTAAATATGTCATCCTAAAATAATAGTGGGAGCTTTGTTATTTTGTATAAGCCTTTCTCTTTACCTAGATGCACTTAATGGATAGTTTAAAAAGTAAAAGTAGGTTTATGTGATAACAATAAAACCTTTATCTTCGACTTTGGCTTTGCTTCACATTTTTCAAACTTCGCTTCGCATTTAAAAAGTGATCTTAGAATGCACCCAATGCATCCACATCAACTTTGTTTCGATAGTAGCTATTTTTTAATTTATTTTTAGCACCTCATCTTACTACCCATTCGAGCTATAAGCTTATGTATTGATTATGCTAAACGGTTAGGGATGAGGAAGGTTGAATTTAGAGGAAGTATATCCGCATTTGCGTGGAGAGAGGGGGAGGCATTAATGAAAAACCATCATAAGTACATCCTACCGGGATTGAACCCCGATTTCTCTGTCATTAGCAGTCTAGTCTATTACGAGAGTGACGCCTTAGATCATGCAGCCACCAAAGTGGGTTAGTAGTTATTAAGTTATACTTTGATTCTCCTTATGAATAGCCTTATTTGACTACTAGTAAAATCTACAATAACTACGTTCATGTATCCATACGCCAAATCATATGATCTGCAAGCCCATTTGTTGAGCAGTTGTCACTTTTGGTAGTCTAAACTGTCACAACAGACAATTTTTTTTAAGCGGTTTTACATTATCAGAATATGTAATTATGAGGAAAAAACATTAGGTTGTTTCTTTGTTTCTGGTAGTGACGTCTGTAGTTAACTTAAAAATGATTTACAATTGAGAGATTATAAAAGGCTGCCTTTACTTCACAAACAAAAAACGGTGAACCGAACTATTGAAGGCTGTTGATATTGTCAACATGACCCCGTAATCATGTGCTCGTGTTTACAAAATAATAACTTTCTATTTTGTAATTCATACATATGTTGTTAAATTTGTTCTTTTGTGTTATATAAATTGTATAATTTATGGTGACTAGTTAAAACAAGATACAAGAGGGAATATAATAATTTTTAATATATTATTTCATACACTATAATATATCTTGTTGTCACAACAGTTAAAAATTTTTATTATTAATATTTTTTGTTCTTTCAAATAGTCATGAAAGCGTATAACGTGGTGATAAAAAAAATCGTTATGTAAAAAAGTTACACCGTAATCCTTAATGAAGTATTATTATATGATTTTGATAAATATTTGGAGTAACTAATGTATTTATTTTTACGAAGTAAATAAAATTTATTTATACAAGGGTTGACATTAATCACTTTCAATCAATGGTTGCAATAAAAATATGTTTTTTAAGCGCTCCAAAAGGCTATTCGTAAATAAATTGAAGTAAACATGACGTTACGTTTTTTAACGCGTGACCAAAAACTAAATACTTTATTTGCACAATTATTTTTATGACTGGACATATCTGACAGCCAGCAAAATTTACTAGATATACTTTCACGTATTCATACGTCAAATTATGTGATCTGCAGCTTTCACTTTATATATATATATATATATATTATTAGTGTTATTTAATAGGTATTATATATATAATAAATACCTATTAAATAACACTAATAATATTTTATTGATATTGACCACAAAAACATACGTTTGTACTTTTCAAGATGTTCTTTTATGAAAAATTGGACTGTCGTGGATCATGCTTAGTTGCGTGCTTTTAGTGTTCGCTGAGAGCTCGTTGGTTGCAGAAACGTTATTTGGCAAACTACAAATAATTTTGTTTTTGTTGCTATGATAAGTTCTTGCAGCCTACAATTTAAAAGTTTATCTTAGATTAAGCATAGTAATTTATATCAGACTTATTGCAATAGTCTTACATTTCATTAAGTTAGTTCTAGTTTACTTTTAAATATTAGTTTGAAATAAGTTGTTAGTGGTTTACTGAAGCAGTTGCCATATTGAAGCAACTAAAGTTTCCAATTTCGTCTGGATACATTTTGCCAATTTTTTCCCCTGAAAATGACGATATGGCATTTAATTTTTTTCAAGATGCCGAAACGTAAACAGTGGTATAAGAAGGTTATGTAAAATAATGATGTAAAACGCAAAGAAAAAGGTTTTAAATCTTCACACTTACGAACCTGAAAAAAATATTCTACAACATTTAGTTAAAAAGAATTAAAAAGGATAAAAAAAATTAGCTTATTTTGAGTTATGTCCATGTAGAGCATTTCGATTTTTCTATTTTCTAGTTAATTTAAGATTGTTTGACGCCTATGTCATCTTGTGGTCATAGTCCCTTTTAATAGATCCAGAGGTCCTGGGTTCGATCCCCAGCACTTCCAGATTTTCCGTGAGGCAGTGGGTCTAGAACGGGGTCAACTCAGCTTCATGAGAACAATGGAAGAGCTACTTGAATAAAGAAGTAGCGGCTCTTATCTATAAAACTGAGATTAACGCCCGGAGGCTTTTTGTGCTGACCACATGACACTTTATATAAGCAAATGTAAGCACTAACTTCGCCAACATACGGCGGCCGCTCAGTCTGTATAGGCGGCTTGCGAAGTGATGCCATGGAGTTTTTTTTAAAGTTTGTTTATAGATTCAACACATTATTTTTGGATTCACCTTCTCTTTTAATAAACACTTTATAAAGGGGAGGGTACTATTTAACTACACCAATAGATTTTGAAAGAGGGAGATGGAGTTTAGGGGAAATATACCAATATTTAAGAAAATGTGGGGTGGGAAATCTATCCTCAACTCAACCATGTGAGATTTTAACCTTCTCCCTCCGGTAACAGACAGACCAGACTAAACGAGCACTACATTTAGTCTGCGTACCCCCCGATGCTGGTATTATGATTTGCGATGCTTAACGTACTTTTTATGAACCAACTAATTATATCAGTACATAACCTACAAACCAACTTAATTCTAGAACAGACACAATAACATGCCCCCATCCGCTATTTCATCACCGTGAAAGGGGAAACCCACATTTAACTAATGATACATTTTTCAGCCATGGATTGTCGTGAATCCAGCTCGAGACAAGTAGACATACACGCTACCGACCGAGACAATGTTCTGGACAAAATGCTACAGGGAGTTTTTTTAAAAACTTTATGTTATTATAGTAATCATGATAATATTAGAATGAACGTGAAAGAGATAGTATATAATGAGGTGGACTGGATAGAACTAGCTCAAGATAGAATGTAATGAGGTGGACTGTCTAGCTTAAGATAGAGGATAGGGTGTAATGAGGCGGACTAGATAGAGCTCAACATAGGGATAGGGAGTAGTGAAGGAGACTGGATATAACTAGATTAATATAGAGGATAGGGTGTAATGAGGTGGACTGGATAGCTTAAGATAGAGATAGGGTGTAATGAGGTGAACTGGATAGCTTAAGATAGAGATAGGGTGTAATGAGGTGGACTGTATAGCTTAAGATAGAGATAGGGTGTAATGAGGTG
>CABFWB010002451.1:68130-89218 GCA_902151455.1 Timema bartmani
GCATCAGACCGGAGCCCTTAAAGCCATTTTGCCGAAATATTGAGAGTAGCCATTTTGTTTGGAATATTTATTAATGTTCATAAATGAAATTTAATCAAAATCGTTAGAGCCGATTTTGAGAAAATCGACTTTTTCTCTTTTTTCCCTTCAGTAAACTACCCTTAATTTTAGGGGTAGATATCCAATTCCAAAAACGCCTCGGGGTAACCCTATGAAAACCCTAGATATCAAGTTTCAGCTCAATCAGTAAAATAGTTTAGGCTTTAGTTGGAGGTACAGACAGACAGACAGACAGACAGACAGACGGAAATTCAAAAACCACTTTTTCGGATTCAGGGAGTCATGAAACGTCAAGATTCATCAAAATCTCGAGCTCGATTTTTTTGACGATCACCATACTTTCTCTACCTGTAAGATAGAGAGAAAGTAAAAATTAGAAGTAGCCTATTTTAAAAATTGTTTCAACAAATTTGTCTAAAATTAATATGGCCTACACAAAGAGAGTTTATTTTTCTTAACAAGATGATTTGTTTTGTTTTTCTGAGGTAAACTTAACTAAAAGTAGCTTTTTAGTATTTTTGAAAATTGACTCTATGGGAAAGTTGGTACGATTGTGCCGTACTTTCTTTTTATAGAGATGTAGCGTGACATGTGTTTAACCTATTTCAGTAGTACATTTTGCTAAAACTACTCCCATCAAACTAATTTTCAAAACAAAGATATTTCATTTCACTTTTAGTTTAAAAGTCTAGTAAACAAGTGTTTTGGTTTTATAATATAATACAACTTGTATCTTAACTGCGCATAATCATCTATGAAAACTAGGACCTGCGAATCATCCAAATTACGCCTAAGTTTTCTCTTTTTCAGTATTCGCTTGTTTTGATTATACTAACCATAGGCCCATAGTAAAAGTTTACTTGCACCGATAATTCAGTACTGAATTAAGTATGGAAACATCGCTCGTGTATACGGGTGGGAGGGGCATTAGAGCTTGCAGCCGGTTTATCTCGTCTAATGATTGATGACAGCGCTCCAGCGTGACCGAACTAGAAACCTTGTGGTCTGTGACGTCACCATTGTGACACGTGACAGGTGGTCTCCAAGAGTCATCTAACCGCAGATTACCTACCGTCTCTCAGACCGCACATCTATCGTCAGGTGAGGGCCACAAACGTTCTCTTTTATCTATCTATAGAAGCAAATACCATAAGTCGTTCTGTTGTCACTCAAGCATCGGCATAAACGCGTTCGATGCTTCCCAGAAACTTTAATATTAAGCATGCACTTAAAAAATGCTAACTACTATAGAGATACAATTTTTTCAGTGGCATTACCACAAGGAGAGGGAAAGTTCCATCCCCCTCTTATCAAGATAACAAATAATATTAATAAAGCCCGCTTTGAAGGTCGAATGGTCTAAGACGTCCCTTTTGCATTTGACTGGATTGCCAGTGAAGGATAGATCGGGGTTCGAATCCCGGTAAGGTGTATTGAGGGAGGTTTTCCCTAAACGGTTTCACATTCTCCCTCCACGCAAATGTGAATGTACTTTCTCTAAATATATTATTCCTAAACCCTAATACACTAAAGTGATTAGTACAAAGGCGTAAAACCCGAATGGGTAGTAAGACCGGTGCTAAAAGAATAAAAATAATAAAAGCCTTAAACAAATATTATTTATTTATTTATTTAGCAACGTGACTTACTACCCGTTTGGGCTAAACGCTTACGTAATAATTGCGGTAATGTGTCAGGAATTGGGAAGGTTGAATTTAGAGGACGTGAATCCACATTTGCGTGGAGGGAGAGTGGAAATCCATTTAGGAAAGACCACCCCCAGTCCACCCGACCAAGATTCGAACCTCGATCTCCCTCTAGATTGACGGTGACAAAGAGATCGGGGTTCAAAACCTGAAAGGTTGTATGTAGGGCCTACTTAGGTATTTTTTTTGTAAAATCTTATACACTAAATGTGTGCCTGTACCGTTCACCACCTCCAATTCTAACCGCTAGAGGCCACAATAACCAGGAAGAGGGTGGCCGGAGTCTATAAGGTATTTAATGTAACAAAAATATGAACATTTGCAAGATTAAGAAAAAAAATTGAATTATTTATTCAATGTAAGATAACAAAGGTAAATAAATAATATACGGCCTCACAAGGCGAACTGAATAGTGTTGAAAAACATATAAATATGGCAGAGAACGCACCGCGCAGTAAATTTGAGGATACATTTCACAATTTCAAAGTAATAGTAGTCCTTGAAGAAGACTACGTTTCACACAAAATAATTATAATATAAATTATTTATTTATACAAATTAGTTTGTAAGAGACCCAATGATAATCAAAAATCGTTATTATAATAATAAAGAGCTTAAAGAGCTCCTCTTCTTGGTTCTGTGACTTTTGCCTAAACAAACAGATTAAATCAATGAACCTTTGAATACTTATTATATTAATAAAGAACATAAAGAGCTTGAAATACAAAGGTATTCCCATTATTGGAAATCAAAGAGCTTAAAGAGCTCTTCCATACAGTTAACAAAGCACCAGAATCACCATTGTGAATTCCGACTAAATAGTTAAATTTTAAGATTAAATTTCATTTCAAATATCAATTCTGATCAAAATAATTTACACAAAGGTTTGACTTCCCGACATAACTCAAACTTCTGGGGACTTCCACCAACTTAGAAGTATTCGAGAGGATTTCGATTTGTTAAAATCTAACACTAAAACAGAAAACAAAGCAATATTACATTAGTATACTGGTAATTTCTCACTAAACGAATCGGAATTGTTAAAGTTATAACTTATAAACCAACAAAAATAAATTACTCTTATAATTTCTTCAAACAAAATACGTCTACAAAATTGTATCTATAAATAAACATTATCAAATTTTAAAGTCAAACAATCATGGGTAGCAACAAGTGCAATCAAATTTATATTTAAACTAAATTTTCCAAGCAAGAAAAAGAATCAAAAAGTGGCTACCTACTAATAAGTCTAAATTTTACAATGAGACTAGCGCCCAAACGGCAAAAGGAAACATTAAATGTTCCATTAAACAATTTTACTTTCCAAAATAAATCTTCTAGGGAGAAATTACTGAAGCCTACACTGAACGATTTTAATCACATAATTAACTAAGTGTTCAAACACCCAAACCCATTATAGGTCGTTTATATTTAAATATTTAATAAAATATAAAGAGTTTATATTTTTACATCCTGGAGTGATTATATCCAAGTCCAGACCAGGTCTTCTTGTGGAAGTGTCGGATTTAATAGTCAACCATGTTAGCTGAGCACCAGCTTAATATAGTTCTAGTTGATGGATATAAGGTGGGGGGATCTTTATATTAAAAGTATAATGCCACGTTGCGAACACGTGCTAGCAGCATGGTTCTCTTGTTAACAACCGTCATCATGTAGACACGTCATCTAGACACGTAGACCGGAAATCTGGTAGTCCTTGATCACCTCATACCAATGACTCGTTGACCCACTTTTCCAAGGAATGTCAGTCCTTTTTTAAATTATTTGATGTGCACTAGTCGTGTGATGGTTGTTGGCTGAGACTATAGGGTGAGTAAAGCACATATTCTAGACATAGTAATGTGTTGTAAGTATTTGATATTGCAGGATGTATATTTGTATTGCTTATTTGGGTTGGGTAGTAATAATGTAACATTAGCTAACAATGCTAACGTTACAATTCTCCCCCCCCCCCTTGCAGGAAAGATGAGAGCAAGGAACATCCATCATCTTGAAGACGGTCCATCGCCTCAGTTTGAGCTGCTCTCTTTCCTCTTCAACTTCATATTTGGCTTGTGGATGACCCACCCTCTCTGTTCCAGCAGTTCCAACGCTGATCTTCTTCAGAAGACGCTCACGCCATCGATGTCGCATTAAATGAGAAAGGGATTCAAAGGAAAGGGAGGCACAACTAGACCAAATGTCAAGGAAGTTTCTCTCTCGAAACTATACCCATGGCAAAAGGTTGCACACTGTACTTCACATGGTTAACCACATTTTTTTAGATATATATACAGCACCTTTTCTGTCTTTTATGGTCCATATCTTGATGCACAAGAGCTCAATATTGTCCTATGAAGAGAACCAATGTCTTCAATTAAACGTTTAACATTACATATTCCTCTACACAATTAGTAAGTAATCCTGCCAATGTGGGTCAGGGGAGCGTCCCCCCCTTCAACACCTCAGGAGGGTTCCTTTTCAAAAAGACAAGTATTTCAAGATCAATTAAAATAAAACGTTTCGCCACCGGAAGCATAGAATCCTCCCTAGGCCTAGGATAGAGCGGAAGCATGAGATAAGTTAGGGCTGGAAGTAATACTTCTTTTTACATTAGTCAAAAATCGATTTCATAACCCAAGATCCACCACGAGGATAAACCTATGAAATACGAAAATATCAAACATTAATTTGAATAAAGTTACTTCACAAAAATAAGGGAAATAATCCAAAGAGTCCAATTTTAGGTTCCCATAAACCTATAAAGAACCACATGCATGGTTCCACTTAAATTATCATAGTAAAACAATTCGTTAAATACGTTAGCAATATGTTGAGCTTACAACTATTAACCATCAATAGATACGACTTAAGTTCCTTAGGTAGGTACTAACTTAAGGTGGTTCACATGAGTCCTGCACGTCTCGGTGGGGTCTGTCGGGTTTTGTAAGCTCACCGACACTGGCGTCAAGAAGGAGTCCATCGACCACGGCCCGCTCCATCTGGGCGAGAGCTTGGCAGTTACTATGTCAATGGCGCAGCTCTGGAGGAAACATATACACATTACAAGGTTACTAACTGCAATGTTCACAGGGATACGACCTCTATTGTAGACTTCTGCAACTCTCCTCTGTTTATTTAGACATAGTTAAAAAATACAGACAAATTAGTATTACAATCAGTCAAGTACAATTTAGGTAATTCACAAAAGTTCTTAGAACAATGATGTGAGTGACACGGGCAGGAGGACCTACCGGATCTTTCCTGATGTAAGAGAACGGATGAGGATGGAGTATTTGGAGCTATCAATGGGAATGGTGCATTACATAACTGGCCATGGGCCGTACAGAGCGACACTTTTTAGTAGGGGAATGACTGATAGTGACAAATGAGATTGTGGAGAGAAGGCCACGCCTGAGAATGCCGTATTAGAATGCCCCCAAACACTAGAATCGAGATCGGATCTGCAGGTGCCTCTGCAGGCTAGTACAGTGTACCATATAGTGCGGGACGTGAACAGGTGGGGACTTCTCGACAGAATTGCGGATGATGCGTCACGTAGAGAGATGGAGAGGTACGTGAAAGACTTAAAGAGGAGACGACGTGACAGGAAACTGGACGTAAATCTAGACTAGACGATTAGGGAAATGGTAGTGACGACCAGTAGTAGCGATGAGACTAATACCACGGGACTGACATGGAAGACTTTTAAGACCATAACTGTTAGGAAATGTATTGGTTAATATATAGAAAGAGACGGTAGGCTGTAGGGTGGACCGAGATGAGACTCCTGGATATCCGGAGCCCAGCTGAGTGCGGCATCCACTGGATTCCGGAGGTGGGAACCTCCGATGAACCGTGGGGAGCCGCAGTTCCAGTTGGGTAGAGCCAAGATGGAAGAATGAGTCGACGGCGGAATTCACCCCTCTGCTCAGTGGATCCGCACACTTGGAGACAAGTGTGTAGTAGGGTTCGAGTGATCGGGCTTCCGGACCGTCGGGGACCCTCTTCGTCGGCTGGCAACAGTCGTCAGTATGAGAGGACCAGGAAAAGACCGCAGCCTCGAGGAACTGAATTTAGGATAAGTTAGGTTAAGCTCTTTTATTGTATTATATATTATTATCTAGTAATTAGTATATAAGTTAGGTTTAGGTCCATGGCGTTGGCTTCGTGAGGAAGGTAGGCGGAGCGAGATCTCTGATAGGGCGCCTCCCCAGGTGGTGGATAGGGGGATGCCCACCCCCGTTGGAGCTCTTGCCGACCCGGGACCACTGGTTCCGGTAGCGGTGGGATATCCAATGGGGTGGGGTACCGGGGGCGTAATATACCCGGGGTGGACTAAATATTTTAACAACAAATGGTAGAGGGTAATATATGGACATTAGGTTTAGGTGCCAACATCGATGTAGTTACTAAATAAAATGGAATTGTGACGATAGGAGAATAGAGTCAAGTAGGGTAGCATGCCCCAGTTTTTAAATAGGTACTGGGGTTAGGTTTAGGATAATGTCCAGGTTGTTCCTTTTCGCTTAGTTGAATATATTTGTTAAAGTTTATCATTGTTCTAAGAACTTTTGTGAATTACCTAAATTGTACTTGACTGATTGTAATACTAATTTGTCTGTATTTTTTAACTATGTCTAAATAAACTAAACTAAACTAAACTCTCCTCTGTGAATTTTTCAGATTCTGAAAGGCAGCTAAACACCTTTCAGAATAAGAAGGGTCATTAGGAGCTCCCAGCAGAGGATCAACATCCCAGACTGCTAGAAGGGGATGGTTCGGTTCTCTACCTAACAATACCGAAGCAGGCCAGGTCCCAATTGACTCGTGTAAGGCCGAATTAAAGGCCAAATTTAAACAATCTAAGTTACGACCCCACTGGACTTGAGACTAGCTGTGATAGATGGTCAGTTCTACCTTAAGATTTCTGTTAGATCTTTCAACCTGATTCGTGGAGAGTAGTAAGGGCTGGTGGTAACATGTTAAATTCCCACCAAAAACACATGTCCTTGAAAGATTTTGACCTAAAACAAGGGCCATTATTGCTTATGATCTTACGAGGGGCACCAAACAGCGACCAAACTCTAGTAGTTAGAGCATTTACAATTGTAGTTCCTTTCATGTTCCGAAGTGGAATTAAGAGGACAAACTTGGAAAATCCATCTACCAAAACCAAAATACTAGTGTTGCCCTTAGTGGATCGGGTAATGGGACCAACAAAGTCCACGAACACTTTCTCCCAGGGACGATGGGCTATATCGGCCGAATTTAACCCAACGCGAGTGTTCTGGGTAGGTTTGGTTTTAAGGTAGGCTTTACAGCTTCTAGCCCAATCTCGCACGTTGCTATACAGGTTAGGCCAGAAAAACTCTTTTGTGGTGATGTTCTATTGTGAATTAAGGACTCCCAGGTGACCTCCAAAAAGAGTCATGAAGATAACTCAATAACATGAGCCTAATCGTTTGTGGCACAAATATCCTTTTTCTCTTGCCACCTTGATTATAGGAAACTACAAGACCTTTGAAAATACCATATCTACCCATATCTTCACCTTTTCCCCACTTTTCAAGGAGTTCAATACAAAAAGGGTCCTCGATTTGGTGTTTTGAGATGGACACAAAGGACTCAGGAATAGTACGTATAACACACAGAGTTTCCAGGTTCTCCTCCTCATCAATGATATCTAAACCCTCATTCATCCTCGAAAGGCTATCGGTTACAATATTCTATTACCAGAAATATGGTGGGTTTTGAATTTAAATTAATAAAGGTGCAAAACCCAACTGCCTATTTTCCCAAGTTAATTGGGGTGAGACCACATCCACGCCAAGGCCATATTGTCAGTGAAGAGATCAAATTCCTTTTGCTCAAGATAGTCAGAAAACCTCTCTACTCCAAATACGCAAGTTAGGCACTCCTTCTCATAGGTGCTGTACCTCCTTTCCGCCTCCGAAAGGGTTTTTACTCGCTAAAGCAACGGGCAAACTCCCTCCGGATGACGCTAAGACAGCATATCCCCGAGTGTAAGAGAATACGCATCTACCTGTAGCTGAAAAGGGAGTGAGAAATCTGGCATCTTGAGTACTTCAGGGGAAACTAAAGACTTCTTAAATGCTTTTCTCTGGTCCTCCCCCCAAACAAACCTAGATGCCTTCCTTTTGATTGAGTTCAAAGGAGAAGCAATTTAAAAAAAATGGGGAATAAACTTTGCGTAATACGCATACATGCCCATAAAACGTTGAACGACCTTTATATTCTTAGAAGCAGGAAAGTCAAGAATAGATCTCACTCGCTCAGGGTCCACCAACAGGTTGCCCTCAGAAATAATGTAGCCCAAGTACTTGATGGACGTGGTGGCCCACGTAACGCATTTTAGGACACTCATGGATAGTTTGAAGCTTAGACGTGGTTAATTTTTCGAGTTTGTAGGCCTAATCATTTCAAACCTAATTTAACGATCTTTATCAAATCCCTCTATATGCTG
This sequence comes from Timema bartmani, assembly GCA_902151455.1. Taxonomy (NCBI): domain Eukaryota; kingdom Metazoa; phylum Arthropoda; class Insecta; order Phasmatodea; family Timematidae; genus Timema; species Timema bartmani. Next base: position 76,384 of record CABFWB010002451.1, read on the forward strand.
AGAATGTGAAATAAAGTATAGTTATTGACACATAGTAAAACAAATACAAATCCGCCACCTTAGCTCAGTTGATAGCGTGTCTGTATTCTGAGCTAAGAGTCCCGGGTTCGATTCTCGGCGTGGCAAAAAAAAACACATTAGTGAAATGTGGGATTACCCTTTCACAATTATGAATTAACGGCCGGGGACTCGATATTTTGCCTGTCCTAGTCTTAAATTAGATTATAAGGTATTTGAAGCTACGACAGGCCTAGCAAGCCGGTAATGGAAAATATATGGCTTGAATTAAAAACTGATCCAGACCATAGGCTGGAAATAGTAATGGATGTAAGTAAAAGAAAATAGAATAGGGAATGTGTTGTCTCAACTTTCATCGCTTGTGTGTGACAATATTATCATATGACAACCATCATGGTCTTGAGAAGATTGACTGAACTCCAACCAGTCGTAAGAGACAACATTTTTAGTAAAATAAGTAAACTTGAATATTTTGTTTATTGCGTCAAGATAAGCAAACTACAACAAACCAAGATTAATATTTTTTTCTAAATTAATGTAATTTAAGTGCTAAAAAGATTTAACTCTGGAATTTATTTATGTTAATTTTTTCAAAAATTATCTGTTTTGTGTTTAATTGTTTCTTGTTTTATCATGTAAGCTACTTATGTATTGTGTATGTATTTTATATGGCATACAAAAAATGGGTGTGGGGTGAACAGGAGTATAATTTGAGGTTATTGGTTTATTATTTGCCAGCTGACTAGATACTCATTAAAATGAATAATTCTAATTTTGAAAGATTAGAATTGTTTTGGATATTCCTTGGAATTAATATAAAAAGGTTCTACCTTATTTATAAAATATAAAGACTACAGTATTTGTAAACTATAAAGACTACAGTATTAATTTTATAAACTATAAAGACTACAGTATTTGAGAAAATGTTTAACTGACGCATAATGCGTCAACTGGTAGTTTTTTAATTCAAATAACTCCACTCCATTGTCATATGTGAATATTATATTAAGAGAGGCAATATTACGATTTATCAATTGATTTATCCAATCTGCACCAGATCACCTTTATTTGAATCCGATTAAACCAATCTAGGATAAACCAATATTTTCATTTTACTGAATGATGCAACGACAGTTTCTTTGTTACATTCCCAGTTGGTTTATTACATACACAAGGGAGATGTATATGTTTGTTAGGGAATGGTTCAACATTTTTGTTGATATTTGTCAAACATGGTTTGAATGAATTCAAACAACTATGTAGTGTGCATCGGCGGTAGAGACAGATGGCTAACACATTGAATGTATTCTAATTTTGTACTTAATGTGCTTGAATATATTTTTAACTAGATAAATTACATTCACAACCTTGGATGATAGCTCGAAAAGTTACTAGAAATAGTACATAATGTATCACAACGCCAACTTTGTATAACTGTAATGCAAAAATATGGTAATGTATGAATTTGATAGCTAACCAAAGTTACTTAGGCCAATATTATCTATATATTTATTTGAGGTCGGGCACAAAGCTTATTTATCGTTTTATTCCACTTGAAAAAATATTATTCACAGCACTTTCACAAAAGGTCTAACGAACAGAGCTTCAAAATGGCAACCGACGAATTTAAACCATTCGATTGAACATGACGGAATAAAGTTATTTACAATGATGCACATACGCAGTGGATAAAAATAGTTTATTCAGTTAAATATTTCGAAATACGATAAAATAATCATAAAATAATTTATTATATATAAAATAATGACAAGCATTATCTCTTTTTCAAGTAAATACGATGCCTCTATTAAAAAGTATTAATATATGCACTAAATTACACATCACAAATGACATCCCAAAACGAAGAATATTACTTTTAATTATGTTTAAAATATTGTTTCGGATTGGGTAAGAAGAGATTATTAAAAGAAGTGAGAGAGTGTGAGAAAACTTAAATTTACGTTATTTTAAATGTAAAATATAACATGTAATTTAAAAAAAACTTAACATTTATAACAAAACAGTGATCTTTTACAAATGTTGGCAACCCAAAACCTAAACATATGATTTTTGAACTGTCATCCAGGTAAAAACCTATAGTGAACAGGCGTTAGCTATCCGTTCTTCGCACGGGATATGTTTTATAATACGTATCCAATGTTAAAAGTAGAAGTTAATATCCAATCTCAAAGAACTTTTATTTTGAATATTAATTTTACTAACAGAAAATAGACAAACAGCTGTTAGATAAAAAAATATTAAATATAGTAGCATTAATATATTGTTATTTAGTTATATTATTATTATTATTATTATTATTATTATTATTGATCTCGACGCGGCTTTTCAGTAACAGGCTTGTCTCAAGTAATTTGAATATCCCTAAAAATGAAACAACACTAACTGAAATTTCGTACTTCACAAGTACCACGGGAAAAAAAAAACTCCCGTTTATGAAAAAAAAAATTATCTACAACAGACATTATATTTCTGATTTCAAATTTATGCGAAATATTTTACAAATACAAACGAAGTGATATTAAAATGTCATCACATTCACAAAGACATTCATATTTCAAATAAAACTACAGCTGAGGTTTTATCTTAATCTTATACTTGAAATACTTTACAAATAAAACTAGTTTATAACAAAAAATCTTGACAAGCATAATATCTTAAGTCAAGGAAAATGAAATACCTAAAATATTTTTTACATTTAATGTAAATACTACAAGAGGAACAGATAATAAAAAGTGTACTAGTGAGAGAAGAAGAATGGAAGCTATTGAAGGAGGAAGAATGCTGGAAGGATAAAAGGAAAATGGAGGAATTTCACTAAACTAACCTGGCCACAGGCTAGAAACAGTTGCTGATTATTACAAAATATGTTCATTTTGCTAGTAATTCGAAATTTGTACACGCAATTCTTTTTTAATACAAAAAGTTATATAATTATATAATAAACAAATTACAAATATGCCTAAAAGAACATATTCCACAAGTAAATATGTAACACAACTGATAATAAAATTAGTTTTGGTAGGGATATTTTCTAAATATTTTTGTTGAAAGGTCTACTCAGTTCTCATCGTTACCAAAATATTAAGATTTATCCTTGAGCTTACGTAAATAAGACTTTATTCAGTAGTGCATTAATAATGTTGTGTGTCAATAGTTCCACTGATACGTTTGGGGGTGGTGAGTTGGGTGGGGGTGGGAGTGGGAGTGTTCGAAGTCTAGCGCCCGTGGGTACCCTATCCCGAAGGGCTACTCCCTAGCCCAAGCGATTCTGGAGGTACGTATAGGGGTGCTAAGAAAGAGAAGGGGGTTCGTTGTTTTAGGTTAAGTGGTATAAGTAATTTTAATTAGCTTATATATTAACCAAACGTCTGCGCTATGCCCACTCGAAATTTCAGCTCAAATGGTGTGGTGGTTTTTCAGAAACGGAGATTCACCCGAGGGCTGTTGAGGTTGCTGGGGGTGGAAGAGGTTGGAGTTTGAGGTCTAGTGCCTATGGGGCGAACACCCCTCCTCCGCCCAAAGGGCAATTCCTAAGCCCCAGTGGTTCAGGACACACGTGTAGGGGTGAAAGGATGGCGTAGGGTTGTCTTAGGTTAAGCGATATAAGTAATTTTAATTAGCCTATAAGTTAACTGAATTTCTGAGTTATGCCCAAGCGAAACTTCATCTCAATCGGTGGAGTGGTTTTTGAATGAAAGGGTAAAGTAGATTTGTAGCACATGGTACAATGAGAGTGATACTTAATGGTATAGTAGTAGATATTCATATAGCATAGCTTTTGTGAGCTTGCTTAGCATGAGGTATGTGGAGTTAGACGACTTTTAACTTATTTAGAACCTACTTTTTATAGTTTTTATGCGCTCTAGAATATTATCATACACCATTTTGACCTATCCTCAATTGGATCCATCCGCTTTTCAACAAAAATGTTCAACTTGGTTAATTTTTCTCTTAATTTTAAAGCTTGTGTATTTTACGACTAGCCTCTATTAAATAATAGCGTGACTATACAGGTGGGTTCATATTAAACTAATACATTTGATTAAGAATTTATATTAGCACGAATGTTGCAAGTAACAATTTATTGCGTCTTAAATGTACAGTATATCTGGGAGATTACTTTACTTTTACATTAAATGCTGAAAATGTCCTCCCTCCACCTCAAGGAACAACTGAATACGTCATTCCATGTTCCTGGTCGTTCATTTGAGCATTGTGTGGTCAATATCGTTGATTTCGCGTGTAATGTTCTCCTTCAAATCGCCCAATGTCCGAGGTATGTAGCATGGACTCTTTCCTTCAGATAACCCCACAGAAAAGATTCTAGTGAGATAAAATCCTATGATTTCGATGGCCATAAGTTCCTGGAGGTGATTCAATCGTCAAAGAAACTTTGGATCAGTTCAATGGACTCATGTGATTTACAACAAGTGGCACCGTTCTGTTTAAAGTACCCCTGACGCAATTCAATATTATCCACTTGCTCAATGAATTACATGAACATGCGTGTGTACTGTTTGGTGTTCACGGTTCCATCGACAAAAAAATTGGACCACCTATTTTCTCTTCCGATATTGCACACCAAACTCCGACTTTAACTGGGTGCAGCATATGTGCTTCACGAATGGCATACTGATGTTGTGTGGCCTAAATGCTTGTGTTCCGTGAGTTCACATAGGCCTACCCACACAGGAGAAACCAGGCCTATTAGTCTGTGAACCATGTAATGGACAGTATGCCAGGATTTTGAACAATGAACGCCTGGAACCAACGGAAAATATTTCACTCTTTTTTGCCTTATTTGACTCCCTCAGTTGATGAACAGCCGTCATCATATAGGCCTACGGCTTCAGCTTAGACTTCTTCACAGCTCTTTGACACATGCAGTACGAATATTCTGTCTCCTGCCACAGACGCCTTAATGACAGGGCCCTTTTATACAGGCGTTTCTTGACGCGTAACAAGCGTGACGTGCGTCCCGGCCGTTTGTTTTTATGCAAGCAACATGTCGCGCCTCATGAAAAGAGTGGAAGGAAATGAAAAACAAAGACCAGGGTTCCTACCACTTTTCTACCACTTGTGATGGATCCGTTTATAGCTGCAATTTCAGGAACAAATAAAGTGGGAGACAACAAATACCCAATCACAAATAAGAAACACACTCACTACTTGAAGAAGTATACTTATACTGGTACTGAGGTTCCAACACAAGTGGCGTAGAGGTTGGTTGCTCTGCAGTCTCACCAACACGGTGACAAAAAAAATCTGATGCCTGTATAAAATGTCCCATCGGATATAATGTATCTTGGATCATCATGCGTCATTTTTGAAGCAGTGATTCTCTAGGTTACGACTGACGATACTTAACGGTTTCACTCTCAAGAGTTTCAATTGTTTCCATCTTGTGTACTAACGCCAGTATTGTGTTCCTCTCCTCAGGATCGCAAACACTAAATTTCCCTCTGGCATAATTTTTGCGTCACTGTGACCAAGTTTGTTATTCAGTAGGTTATCACAAGGAACAGCCGCTGCTGTCGCGTGTACTACATCTTCAATTTATACTGTGACTAAGATTAAGACAGCAATGGTGAAACTGGTGGCAAATCCTTAACAGTTGCTCTGCGCCATCTCGTGACAAAGAAACGAAACTCCTAGAGTAGTTTGATGGCAAAACGGAGCATTACAATATATTCAAATGAAAAGCACTAGTTTTATATGAATCATCCTATATATATATATATATATATATATATGAAAATGAAATGATGTGAAGAGATAGATTGGACACAGAAAACATTTAATATTAAAGTGCAGTGTGGTTCTTATTAATATTTTATGATAGCAATGATGATAAGTGACTATTAAACTGATTTAAACTAATGCTTAAAGTGATAAAGGTATATATAGTACAAAATATATGGGCGTTAAACTGTTACAGCCATTTGCTTTAGCGTAAATAAACTAGTGGTAGTTTTTGTCTCTAAGAGGAAGTAAACCGCGTAAACAACAGTTATTCTCTATGAATATAAAGCAATATTATATATAGTTTTAATTTGTTTTCTGTATATCTTGACCACCAAAGTAAAATATAAACTTTAAATACAAAGATACATATTAAGACTAGTAGTAAGTTAATCATAATAACATGATGGAGGAAGCTGGATACATTGTCCACAAAACTACTAGTAAGACTATAATAATGATAATGGCATGGAGGGAGCGAGGTTGGCTGTTCACTAAACTACTTGTGTAGACATTGTATTTAAATTACTGAAGTTGGTCGTATTAAAAGGCGTGTAATGTGACATCTGCTCACATACATACCTTGAATGTTTTCATTATTCACTTTTACGACGTGAACGTAAAATTTTACCGTAGCAAAAAGATACTTCATGAAACTGTTTATATATATATAGTATGAGAATGGTGGCAAATGTGAAAAAAAGTGAGGCGAGGAAAAAAATATGTCGTGTGAGAAATACGCTCTAAATGTATTCGATGTTGGTTCTCCTGCGCACTTCGTATTAAAGTATGGGATAGAGAGAGATGGAGACACGGAGACAACATAAATTTTGAGAATGGGTTTATCGTGCAAGAGCAATCTATCTCTACTGGATCAGGAGGATAGGCGAGGCATGTCAAAACTTGCGGCCCGGACCATGATTATTTGCGATCCGTGGACCTTTAGATGAACTAAAATACAATGCGTCAGAATTTTTCTTCTTATAAACGTTGAAAAAATACACACTTAAGGACTATTTCATTTAGAAATTGGGATATACTTGGGAAAATTTAGCTAATGAATTTGGCACTTTAAATCTTTACTCTTTACTCACCAGAAATCTATACCCAAAAATGTTACCCACAAAATATTATTAAATTTACATCAAAATATTTTTAAATTTGCTCACCAAATATAATAAAATTTGCACACCAACTATGATAACATTTAAACATTAAATATTATAAAAATCACACAATCAATATTATGAAACTTGCGCAAAATGATTATAACATTTGAGTACAAAAATTTTTTCATTTTCACACCAAATATGTGAAATTGTTTGGCAGCACATAAGTGTGTGAACAAGGATGTTTTCTCTTATGAAAAGGAATATTTATTTGTTTCAAATTTACCTCTATGTATACACACCTTAAAACTTACTCCATTGATGCAAATAAAAAGGTTTCCTATTCCTGGGAAAAAGTATGAAGGCGTGTATTAAAATTTAATAATTTTTATGTGTAATACTGTAGATACAGTGGTTCCCAACGTGGGGTACGTGCTAGGACATTTGGGGGTACGCGAAAATATTTGAATAGTGGCGAAAAGAGCTACTTTTGCAAGCAGTTTTAGAAAAAAATATTAGTCAAAAGTTATGAAATTAGTGATATGGCGAGGGTAAGCGCGGGTTTTATTATATATTTAACGTTGAGAAGATGATTTAAATTTAAAACTTAAAATGTTTCTATAATTATTAATATGCCTAAAGTAATAAATAAATTAAATGTGTCAGTTCTTATTGTAACTTTTGCCTTTAGGGAAGTACGGGTTTTCTTATATATTTGACGTTGAGAAAATGATTTAAGTTTAAAACTTAAAATAGTTTTATAATTATTAATAGGCCTAAAGTAATAAATGTGTCAGTTCTTATTGTAACTTTTGCCTTTTGAATGTAGAAATACATGCATTCTGTATTCAGTTTATTATCACATTTTTTTTAAATCCGATTATTAGCCAATTTATTTTCAGTTACAACAAATAAATAAGAAATATCTACTAATGTAGTAATTAAACATTTTGCTAAAAATTAAGGACAATTTAAGGAAATGAGCTGCTAAGGGGTACGCAAGCGGAAAAAGGTTTGGAACCACTGTTGTAGAACATCATTAATCCAAACCATATTATACTTGACTTCGCTTATTCCTGACAACCCTTTTCCCAAAATAATAATATTTCATTGAAGGTTACAGAGTAAAAAGGAGGAAATCCATTTTTAACTCAAATTGAGATAGTGCTGTCATCTGTGAAACAATCATGATATATTTTTGATGTACTTTATATTACTGTTAAAAGCGGTCTCTGTCGTATTTAAATTAAATTGAAAAATGTATTGGCTGTGTTTCTTATGGGGTTTGAGTTATAAAAGCTGTTGTCCAGGAAAATGTGTATAATGTGACTTTCCCCCTTGAAAAAGCTTGGTTGTTAATTTAATTATTTGTGCAAGAAATGTATGCTAAAGGAAAACAACAGAAGATCAGTAAATTTTTCCCAACCTGTTGGTTTGGCATGTAACGTGGATGTGAATGAACCAAGATCATCATGTATTACAAAAAGTGAAATAAATGTTGGTTTGGTTTTATATAGGCTGTTTTAATCGTACCTTCCCTTATTTTATAGGCTAATTTTTTAAATCGGGCTTTCATTAATCCGGACAGTCCGGGTTAATGAGGTTTTACTATAGTAAGAACTTTAAAATTATTATTTTTTATATTAATCATGGCTACAATATTAACTTCATCCAAATGCGGCCACATAAATATTTTCAATTTTCAATATGTCCCTTATGATCAAAGGAGATTGACACGCCTGGTATAGGCCTAAATTACAAGGCATGAACCAAGTCGTGTCAAAACCCGCCTCGGTGGCGTAGTTAGATAGCGCGCTGGTTTCGTGTTGAGCTAGACTGCCGAGAACGGGGAGATCAAGGTTCGAATCTCGCTCGGGTGAACTGGGGGTGGTTTTTCCTAAATAGTTTTCCACTCTCCCTCCACGCAAATTTGGGTTAAACTCCTCTATATTCAACCTTCCCAATTCCTAACCTATTAGCGTAATTAGTACGCGTATAACCAGAAGGGGTAGTAAGACATGGTTCTAAATCGTGTCGAAGTGATTTATCTCCGTAATATTTAATGCGCACTTTTTTTATAGAACCACCTCTTCAGGTTATACGCTTATGTACTATTTACGCTAGTGAAATAATGATGAGTTAGGTTGAATCTAGAGGAAGATTTTCAATTTTCAATATGTCCCTTATGATCAAAGGAGATTGACACGCCTGGTATAGGCCTAAATTACAAGGCATGAACCACTCGTGTCAAAACCAGCCTCGGTGGCGTAGTTAGCTAGCATGCTGGTTTCACGTTGAGCTAGACTGCCAAGAACGGGGAGATCAAGGTTCGAATCTCGCTTGGGTGAACTGGGGGTGGTTTTTCCTCAATGGTTTTCCACTCTCCCTCCACGCAAATGTGGGTTAACCTCCTCTATATTCAACCTTCCCAATTCCTAACCTATTAGCGTAATTAGTACTTAAGCGTATAACCAGAATGGGTAGTAAGACATGGTGCTAAATCGTGTCGAAGTGATTTATCTCCGTAATATTTAATGCGCACTTTTTTCTAGAACCACCTCATCAGGTTATACGCTTATGTACTATTTACTCTAGTGAAATAATTATGAGTAAGGTTGAATTTAGAGGAAGTGTACCAGAATTTGCGTGGAAAGAGGGTGGAAAACAATTTAGGAAAACCACCTTCAATGCACCTGACCGGTATTCGAACCCCGATATCCTTGTTTCCGGTTGTTGCAAGAGTAAAGCCTCAGATCATGCGACCACTGAAACAGGTCAATTTTTTGTTGTTGAAGCAATTTACAAATAAACTAGAAGTTAATCTTTGTAAGATAACGGCAGAGCTCCTGTACCGAGAATAATCTTGGTCAATGTTTATATTTTATATTGATAGAATGAAAATCTCACATGTATTACTTGAGTTCGTTAGAACAAATTCTGTGAAACCACGCTTAGGTGGCTGTGGGTAGCCCTGTCGCCAATCGCCACAAGTAGCGAGTTAGCCATAGAAGTGCGACGAATTTGAGTTTTCCAGTTCTCACAGTACCTAAAACAAATTCTTTTAGGAAGGCGTGTACTGGTTGTAGCTTGATATTTCCTGTATATAATTGGAAGCAAAAGTATGGACAAATTTTGCATTAAATTGTCTTACATTTTCAATCTGAACAGTTTTTATAATTTGCGTCTAAGTAGTTTAAGGCGTGTAGATGTCTTGAATAAACTTGCTCAAAGAGTGTTTGTTGTATTCGATTGGGCAACCTAATTTCTCAATTTTTTACATAGTGTGGTGAATTTAACTTCTCATTCGCCCCACCTGTGTTTACATTGACAAATATTTTGCCCCCCTATTATCTAAGACGTCACTTACACAATAGATTGGATTGCCGATGATGGAGAGATCGGAGTTTGAATCCCGCTCTGGTGTAATGAATTTGCTTTTCTTAAATGGTTTTTCCCGGTATTCCTCGCTACGCAAATGTGGTTACACCTCCTATAAATAATTCATCCTTTCTCATTCCTGATACATTTACGTAATTAACAGGCCTACAAAAGCGAAAGTGTAGTAAGACACGGCGTTAAAAAACTCAAATGAACTTTTTTTAAAAATCAAATTGGTCATTAAGTTTTTGTGATAGAAATAGTAGATACGAGAAAGGTAAAATTTAGAAAAATATGTCAACATTTGCGTGGAGCTAGTTATAGAACCAATTAGGAAAAAATCACCATCATTACCCTCAACCTGGACCTTAACTTCAACTTCCCCATCACCAACAATCCAATCTATTGTGAAGGTAGACGACAAGACGACAAGAGCACAGATGCGATTTTAATCCATGATAGAATTTAGTTAAAAGAAAATAAGTGAATATTTAACATATAATTCCAGCTGTAAAGACGCTCGTATCGGTGGGCATGAAGATTAACTATCGGGCTCGTGTAGACTGGCTTTCTGGTTACGGTGAGGCCAAGGTTTTGAATCACAGCCGAATGTAGTGAAACTAAGTGAATTCAAACTGTTAGTAAAACGAGTGGTGGATTTCCTTTTAAGACAAAAACTATCTTAAAAGTTCTGACGCGAGGCTTTTAGTAGAGAAGTTGACCCAGACGCAGATGGGAGGATAACATTAAAACGTATCTGAAAGAGTTAGGGTGTAATGAGGGGGACTGGATAGAACTACCTCAATTTAGGGGTAGGGTGTAATGCGGTGGACTGTATAGAACTAGCTCAAGATAGGGATAGGGTGTAGTGAGGAGAACTGGATAGAACTAGCTCAAGATAGGGATAGGGTGTAATGAGGGGGACTGAATAGAACTAGCTCAATTTAAGGGTAGGGTGTAATGCGGGGGACTGGATAGAACTAGCTCAATATTTGTATATTGTATAATGAAGTGGACTGGATATAGCTAGCTCAAGATAGGGATAGGGTGTAATGAGGTGGACTGGATATAACTAGTTCAAGATAGTGATATGGTGTAGTGAGGTGAACTGGATATAACTAGCTCAAGATATGGATATGTGTAATGAGGTGGGCTGGATAGAACTAGCTCTAGATAGGGATATGGTGTAATGAGGTGGACTGGATATAACTAGCTCAAGATATGGATATGTGTAATGAGGTGGGCTGGATAGAACTAGCTCTAGATAGGGATATGGTGTAATGAGGTGGACTGGATAGAACTAGCTCTAGATAGGGATAGGGTGTAATGAGACTTCAGTGGCTCAATGGTCTAAGGCATCACTATCATGTTAGAATAGCCTTCTGATGACGGGAAGATCGGTGTTCAAATCCAGTTCGGGTCTACTGAGGATGGGTTTTTCTTAGTTGTTTCCCACTCTCCTTCCACGCAAGTGTGGGTAGATTACCTCTAAAATGATTCCTTCCTCATCCCTACCCCATCAGAGTAATTATTATCTATGCGTGATAAGACGTGGTGATAAAAATTAACTAACATACCTTTTCTCAAATGTCAATCTCATTAGATCGAGTCGTAAATAGTAGTTTTATTACAATGTATTACTATCGTTATTCTTTCGAGGACATAAACGACAATAATATATATCATTTCTCATCGTTCACCTTGGCTCTAAATGTCCCATAAATCCTTCAGAAATACCTGTCACGTGATTCAATAAGTCGTTCATATGACTCAATAACGGACGTTAGAGTGAGAGATTGACCATAGACCAGAGAAGAGAAAACCGATAAAAGTAATCAAACATGAATCAATAATAAGAACACTTAACTATCAAGGATTTGATAGTTGAAGTATGCTCACGATGGATTGTTATACTTGCTCCTTATCTCTCAAAATATATTAGGAAGATAAATGATCAAAGGATATCAACTTCAAAACCGTCCTATCATGGTCGGGTTTGGATGTAAGTGACCGGAACGAATACTTCAGTGTCTTCACAAAACAGGGACCCCTTATTTATATACGTATTTGTTTCTATAACAACAGTTCTGTTACCAGTAAATAGGGATGTGAAAAAAGTATCGTTTCTTTACTAATATCGATATTTGTCTTTCAATACTACTATTATCTTACTCGATACTTTTACTGATATCAGTACTCACACTACGGTATCGAAAGAAAAAACTTTTTTTGTTATCTTCACTCATGCTTGGATTAAATCTTTACTATGGTAAAAGAAGGGTAGAAAATAGATCGAAAAAAATATCAATAAAATATACTACCAATTATATTTAGCTATAAAATAACTTTTCATCAGCTTCCTTTTCATTGGCATTTTGAAAGCTGGTATGGTAAAACCTTTTATAAAATCCATGATACAATACAATCTTTCATACATTCCAAATTCCAACAGATAACATAGACGCGATAGACCTAATTTGGCGTAGTTAGCTAACGCGCTAGTCGTGTTGACCTCGACTGCCGAGGACGGGGAGATTGAGGTTCGAATCTCGGTCGGGTGAACTGGG
>CABFWB010002451.1:89232-108288 GCA_902151455.1 Timema bartmani
GGTTCCTAAATGGTTTTCCACTCTCCCTCCACGCAAATGTGGGTTCACTTCCCCTATATTCAACCTTCCAAATTCCTAGCCCATTAGCGTAATTAGTACTTAAGCGTATAACCCGAACGGGTAATAAGACGCGGTGCTAAAAAAAAGAAGATAGACCTAAATAAACTATATCATGGTTAAATAATTATAATTTTCATTGTTTAAATAAATATGAAAATACAATAATTATTATTTTGAAAAAATTGAAATTATTAATTGATAAAAACAATTTCCAGATTAAAAACTCGATACCGATACTTACTGTTATCGATATTTTTCTATCGATACCACATCTCTACCAGTAAACCTACCTTCCCTCATGATCTTATCGTTTACACAGTCTTAATAAAAAAAATTTAATTCCCGTATCTTATTATCCATTCGGGTTGCACGTATATGCATTAATTACGCTAACGTGGTAGGGATGGGGAAGGTTGAATTTAGAGGAAGTGAGCATGTAATCACGTGGAGAGAGAGTGGAAAACCATTCAGGGAAAAACACCCTCAGTACACCCTACTGAGATTTGATTCCCGAGCTCCTCGTCATCGTCAGTTCAGTCTATTGCGAAAGTGATGCCTTAGATTATGTGGCCACCGAACTGGGTAAAGCCGAAGTCGAATGTCAGGCTACCCGCTTCGGTGGCCGCGTGGTCTAACGTGCTACCCTCGTGCTAGACTAGACTGCCGAAGACGGAGAGATCGAGGTTCGGACCCAGTTGGGTGCACTGAGGGTGGTTTTCCTAAATGGCTTTTAACCTCTCCTTTTACCTAAATGCGGGTGCACTTACTCTAAATTAAATCTTCCTAATCCCTAACCCATTAGTGTAATTAGTTCATAGGTGTATAGCTTGAATGTTTAGTAAGACACGGCCTTAAAAAATTTCAAGTTTTTGTCACTTTCGCATACGTATATTTTAAATATTCTTCAAGGGTATATAAAAAAAGGTATAGGTATTCACGACTTTAGTTTACTTGGATGACAAAAAGTTACTAGAAATAATCCCTAATATATCCCTACGCCAACAGCGGACATCTGTCACTTTGGATAGCTGAGATGAAAACAAATGGTAATGGATGAATGTGATAGTTGACCACAGTAATTAAGGTCAATATTATTTATATATTTATTCGAGCTCGGCACAAAGCTTATTTATTGTTTTATTCCACTTAAAAAATAATAATATTTAGTACCATTTCCACAAAAGGTCTAACGAAAATAGCTTCAAAATGGCGACCGAAGAATTTACACCATGTGGTCGAACGTGATGGAAACAAGTTTTTTTTTACAATTATGCACCCACGCAGTGGATAACAATATTTTATTCAGTTAAATATTTCGAAATACGAGAAAATAATTGATTATATATACAACAAATTATAAGTATTTTCTCTTTTCCAAGTAGATACGATGCTTGTATTAAAAAGTATGCACTATATTACGCATCAAAGATAACATCCCAAATCGAAGAATAAGTCCTTCTTTTAATTATGTTTAAAATATTGTTTCGGATTTGGTAAGAAGAATTTATTAAAAGTAATGAAAGAGTGTGAGAAAACTTAAGCTTATGTTATTTTAAATGTATGATGTAACATGTAACTAAAAAACTTAACATTTATAGCAAAACAGTGATCTTTTATAAGTGTTGTCAACCCAAAACCTAAACATATGGTTTTTGAACTATAACCCAGGTAAAAACCTATCATGAACATACAATAAAGAGAAATATATAGATAGTATATAGGTGAGTTTTGAACTCAAACCACCCCGTCATTGGTAAACCAAAGACATGGTGGTCTGCGTGTCCAATAGGCGAGCTATACATACAGCAGTATCACCACGTAACTTACCAACTAACGATACAGCAATAAGCCTAACATTACAACAACAGCCCTAGCGATTTTTTTTAGCAATGTGCCTTACTATCCAATAGGGATATACGCTTATGTACTAATTACGCTAGTGGGTTGGGGCTAGGAGGGTTAGATTAGAGGAATTGTACCCGCATTATGTGGAGAGAGTGGGAAACAATTTAGAGAAAAACCACCCTCACTACATTCGACCTAGGTCGAACCACGATCTCCCCGTCATCGGCAGTCTTGACTAATTTGAGAGTAGTGCCTTAGACCATGTGGCCGCCGAAAGGGTTCTAGTGATTTGATACTTAAAAATTTGATAGAAGATTAGACGATTAAACAAATTTGTTCATCATCACGGCCTGGTCCCCTAGACTTATAATCAACTGGTATAACTAAAACTTATAGAGAAACATTATCAAAGAAAATGCCGCCTCATTTTACCCTTCCTGTTTGTTATCAGCTAGACTGTGGTAGGAACCGTTGCACCAGTTACCTGTGCCTTTCACAAAACAAACAAAACATGGCACGCTATTGGCCACTTTGGCTCTCGACGTTCTTCACCAATCCGTCTAGGAAACGCGCTCGAATCTTTACTGTTTGTTCTTTTACTGGGTGGACGTGTTTTTAAAACTATAATTAAAAAGTTAATTTGCGGGTTTTAAACGTGTTATATCGTATTTAAACTTCAGACATATGAAATATGATTATGTGCAACGTTTTAATTTGTGTAGTTACATTTATTTCACGGGTCACCCCAATTTAGGAGGGCTGCTTAAAATATTATGGTGATAGCTATGTACAATACACAAAGTGTTGGACAATACACGATGTCGAATGATCAGACATTTTTGAAAGTTTCGATGAAGGCTTGGAGGTAAGTTTTGTGTGGTTATTACTTTTTTAGTTCTTTTCTTTATTTGGAAGTTTGAACGCTGATAGTTTTCTTACGCATGGACATAAATGACAACTAAAACAAATTACTAGATATACTTCCCATGTCATGTCATATAACCTACGACTGTCATTTTTAAATTTATATTGATGATACCTTTAAATACAATGTCAATAGAGTAAAATATCATCAATGTTGACCGCCAATAATATATTTGTATTTTCTAAAACTCGTTTCAAAAATCTATTCGTATTTGTAAGAAGATAAAGGTATTCTAGGAAATTACTAGTATTTTGGACAGTTTTAATGGGCAAAGAACATTTCTGTTTATAATAAGAAAAGAGGAAAAAATCAAGGAATCTATTTCCATCCTAAAGCGATTTGCATGTAGGGTACAATAATCTTATATCGGCGCAGAGGAATTAAATATATGACCTTAATTTACAAGCTTTTTTCAACTGTTATTACAAATTATAATAGAAGAACGCATTTACCTATAAAGACACCATCAATATTAAAGTTTAGAGATTAACCTGGAAACAATGTTTCGTTAAAAGTTTCAAAATCTATGTTGCTCTGGATATTGTTGGTATCTAACTTAATATAGTGTCAATTTTGTCATCTACATAGAAATTGTGAAATAATTTATTGACTACCATCTTAATTATTCTCTTGTTTAACAATATAGTGAATAGAACTTTTAAGTAGACTGCACTTTTCATTATACTGTTGCATAACAATGTAGTGAACAGAAAACCTGATATCTTCCTACAACAGATTTGTATAAGAATGTAGTGACTTTTACTGCCGTCTTCTTTAAACAATTATAAAACAATGTAAGGGACAGACGACATTTACTATTTGATCATACTGTTGTAAAGCCATATAATAAACATGAAACTTTAGTGCCCTCTTCATTGTACTGTTGTACAACAATGTAATGAACAAAACATTTTACTATCTTCTTCATTATGCTGTTGCACAACATTGTAATGAACAAAACATTTTAATGCATTCTTAATGTCTTCTTAATTTTGCTGTTGAACAACAATGCAATGAACAAAACACTTTTACCGTCCTCTTCATTATACTGTTGTACAGCAATGTAATGAACATATCACTTTTACTATATGTTTATACTGCTGTAGCGATAGCAATATAGTCGCTAGAATACTTTTACTGCCCTCTTCATTATACTGCTGTACAACAATGTAATGAACAAAACACTTTTACTAACCTCTGCATTATGATGTTGTACAACAATGTAATTAACAAAACACTTTTACAGCCCTCTTCATTATATTATTGTACAATAATGTAATGAACAGAACACTTTTACTGTCATCTTCATTATGTTGTACAACAATTTAATGAACAAAGCACTTTTACTACTACCTTCATTATGCTGTTGTACAACAATGTAATTAACAAAACCCTTTTATTGCCCTCTTCATTATACTTTTGTACAACAATGTAATGAACAGAACACTTTTACTGTTCGCTTCACTATACTGTTGTACAGCAATGTAGTGAATATTTACTTCATGATTATACTGCTCTATAACAATATAGTTGTGAGGACACTTTTAATGCCCTCTTCATTATATTGTTGTACAACATTGTAATGAACAGAAGTTTTACCGCCATCATCACCAAACTGTCGTGTAACAAAGTGGAGAATAAAACATTTAATTACCCTCTTAATTATACTGTTGTATAACAATGTAGGCCTACTCAAAATAAGCCCATTAATGCCTTCTTTAATATATGATTGTACAGGGTGGGTCGGAAACAATCCATGCTGAAGAAAGTGTTGAGGTTTGCCTGGCGTCCGGTAAAGCTCATCTGAGTGACACTATCTATAAAAAGTGAAAAGGTGTAATATGTAGTTTTCTTTTATTTAGCTTGTGAAAATTTTTTAAAATCAAAGTGATAGTTTTCAAGTTACTAATCGTTTAATTGTTTCGGCATCCACCTTGAAAAGCAGTGTAGTTAACAAAACATGCAACAATGCAGTGAAAAACAACAATGCAGTGAATAGAACAATTGTTCTGCTCTTTTCATTATACTGTTGTGTACTCTTATGACAATAGAAGCCCAAAAGTTCATTGCCGCACTTACAAATTACGCCACCTATCCCTATCTTGAGCTAATTCTCTACATTCCACCTCATTACACTCCATCCCTGCGAGAGTTGACTATTTACAATGTCTTAGTGATGATTGTAGGGCATATAACTCATAATTATGTAACACCCTCTACTCTCCACAACTTTCGTATCTATTTGGAACAAATATCTTCATCGGTACATTGTTTCGGAATACCTTAAATTTTTTTCTCGTCATGTAAGGTAAGAGACCACGTTTCACACCTAAAGCAAACAACCGGTTAAACTATTTGTTTTACTTAGCACCGCGTCTTACTACCCGTTCGGTTTATACGCCTAAGCACTAATTACGCTAATGGATTAGGAATTGGGAAGGTTAAATTAACTCCTGTTTAATTAATTGCAATCAATGATTGTTAACGGAATTCATATATAAAGATTTTATATATGTTTTAAAG
The DNA here is from genome assembly GCA_902151455.1 of Timema bartmani. NCBI lineage: Eukaryota > Metazoa > Arthropoda > Insecta > Phasmatodea > Timematidae > Timema > Timema bartmani. Next base: position 94,586 of record CABFWB010002451.1, read on the forward strand.
CAACAGCCTGATCCTTACGCATCTATACTCTGATTTTGGTTGAAAGAACAGTTTACAAAATTCAAATATATTTCTTTGCACCCAACCTTAATAACATTTAACTATATTATTAATGTTATTTTATAAGTATTGATAGTATCTATCAACAGCGACAGCTGCAAATCACATGACTTGAAGTATTAATATATTTAATATTTTTTAAGTAATTACCAGATACTGTTCTTCCTACCAAAATCAGGGTACGGTTTCTTTCCATTGAAGATTTAATTTAAAATATAGGCCTACATGGACTCCGGAGAAGATAGTTTAAACCCAAGCCTTGTCAAAACGCCATGTGTTATTTGATCTGCGGACATATACAAACGTCATTGAAATACAGGGCAAACACTGATTTAATTAAAATTGATCCGCCCTCCCACTACGGTTAGCCCCCGGCTTCACTTCCGTTTCCTGAAACTAATCAGCGAGCCTTACTACAAACAAAGACACTCTTCCGTCCAAAGAGATGATTTAACAACTAAGTCAGGTTTGACTTTGTTAACCGACTCGATTGCTAAGTGACAATGGAGGCCAACTGCTTGGATATTTTCTGCCAACATTCTGACTATCCTAGGCATTACATACTACAATAATAATGGTAGAGTTTGAATGTTAAGGACGCCGCATTTCTTAAGGTAATTACAGTCCTAAAGCTTCCCAAACCAATAAAACAATCATAAATATTCTCCATTTCTGTTGTAATCCAATATTTAGTTTAGGTATATAAAGTGCACTCTCTAAACCGACCGATTATATCAGCACACGATTTTTAAACTCATTTAAGTCCATAAGATACACAAAAACACACCGCCGGACCCTAATTCATCTCAGTAAAAGGGGGAAAAAACCCCACATTTCACCGAATATATATATATGTTTTAAGTTATGCTGGTAATCGAAATTGGGACTTTTAGATCAATGGGTATACATGGTATCGACTGTGTGTGTGGTTTTGTTTGTTTGAGGAAGTCTAGATCTACTTTTTTAGCCATTTATTTGACCATTAAAATGTGACATTTTGCATAGAACATAATTGAATAAGAACTAATTTCACATGTTAGTAAATTTGTTTTATTTTATAAAATTTAAAATGTAAGGTTTTTAATACTACGAGGACATGTGCATACCCTTCAACTGTATTTAATCGTTAACTTTAATTTCAAGTAACAAATAACATTTTAAACAACGTGGGATTTGAACATATTAAAAGGATCACAACGCTCAGGTAGTCGGCCACCTTAAGTGGCAGCCCTATATTCCATTAGCTGATCTTGAGATTTTTACAGTTTATAATGTATCAACAAAAGTTTGTGGACTTGAGTAAATATAAACATAAGAATGGTACCACAATTAATTCCCTTTGTTTCTTCGCCTTAAAATATTCCTCTAGCTTGATATTGTTATCAACACTAATTAAAATGTGAATTTTAAATATATTTTCATATTCCTATTTTTCCCAAAGGGTATTTTAATAAAAAATAAAAAATGATTGACATATTAACTTTTTTCTAAAGTAAATTGCAACCACAAATCCGTGTGGAAATATATCACTCTAATATTAATAATTATTTTAAATTTATGACAAGGGGAAACAACTAAAGTTATTAATAAATAAGTTTCAAATAATGTAGCCTAAAAATTTATTGTAAATATTAAAAATGTCTGGGTACATTTAAGAAATACAATTTTTTTTACCTAGAATTAGTCTATATTAATATAGTTTATAAATAAATATATCTAGTTATCACACCGGGATACAAGTGTCGGACACTTTGTGGATCTTTCGACTAGCAGAAAAGAGTAAGTTGTTTTTAATTAGAAGTTTAGCAAACAGTTGTGTTATATTTCTAGCCATGCATGAGATCATAATAAAACACATAATTTATATACCTTTATTAATATAAAAGGTGAAAATTATAACAAAAGTAAATAATACGGGGGTCCTCAAGCGGTCTATAGGCCATAGCCGTTAGCGATGATAATGCCAACATTTGAGGATAGAGGGTGTCATGTGGTCAGCACAATGAATTCTCAGATCGTTAATATCAGTTTTCGAGACCGGAGCTGCTACTTATTTAAGTAGTTCCTCAGTTTGTCCTCACGAAGCTGAGCATAACCCCTTCCAGACCCACTTATTAAAAGGAAAATTTTGGATGTGCCGGGGATCGAACCCGAGACCTCTGGATTTGTAGTCAAGAACTTTGACCACAAGAACACAGAAGTGGTCAAAGCAAACAATGTAATAATATCTTATGTATATCTCAACCTTTTATAGTTATTTGTTTTTATTTAGCAAAGCGTCTTACTACCCGTTCAAATTATACGCTTAAGTACTAATTACGCTAATGGATTAGGAATGGGGGGACGTTAAATTTAGAGGAAGTGAACTAGCATTTGAGTGGAGGGAGAGTGGAAAACAATTTAGGAAAAACTACCCCCCAGTTCACCCGACCGAGATTCGAACCTCGAGCTCCCCGTCCTTGGCGGTCTGGCTCAACACGAGACTAGCGCATTAGCCAACTACGCCATCGAGGTGGGTTATCTTACTAATATTATAGTTGCGAAAGTTTGTGTGTTTTGTGTTTGGATGTTTGGATGTCTGTTATTCAATCACGCCAAAACTGCTGAACGGATTCGATTGAAACTTGGTACGTAGGTAGAGTATGTCCTGGAATAACATATAGGACTATTCCCAACCTTTGATTTTACATTAATTTTACAATACTAATGTTTAAACTTTTCGTATGTAAGAGATATATTGTGATTTTAATTTTACGAGTAAATATGAATGTGATTATGATTAAAATGTTAGAGTAAAGACAGCATAATACGGAAATATTATTTACAGCTAGAGCTGAGAAAAACGCATAGATATTTGAAAAAAATAAAGTTAGATTTATGACCAAAACAGTTTAGTTAAAGATTAAAAGATTTTAATCAATTATTGCGGGCGAAGCCGCGACGGGTAAAAGCTAGTAGAAAATAAACAGGGAAGAGGAGAGTATTTTAAAGGAAATCAACCCGCACTAGCGTAGAGAGAGGCTTGGGAAAACCCCCAGTGATAAATCACATGAGGTAAAGTCATTCCCATTGCACCAGACTGAGATTATAACCTTGCTGGCACTGTAAATCCATTATATGGTGAGACTGACGCCTTATTCCGTTTGACCCGCCAATTCGGGTTGGGTCAATCGCTATTTTAATGACATTTTAAATAAAACAAAGGCAGGCAATTAATTTAGTTGGCAGGGACTGATTTGATTCCTCAAGTGTAAATGGAAATAATTACGGTATAAAAAAAGGGGGGACCATTTGCCACTAAAACAGTTTTGTCTTTACACACTAGTCCGTATAGTTAATTAATATTGTCTGAGCGGTGAGTGTTTTACGGATCGAAAAATAATTGTTAAAAAAAATCATGGGTCAGTAATATGAACTTAAAAATGTTACTAGATATAATTTGTAAATAGAAGCACGAAATTATAATGAAATGCCAAACAGGTACCATGAAATGAGGATATCTGTGTGTGTGTGTGTGTGTGCGTGCGTGTGTGTGTGTGTGTGTGCGTGCGTGCGTGCGTGCGTGCACACCACACATTACTACCCATCTTTACCTAAGAGCGATCATAAATTAAGTTAAACGAACTAATATACACTATTACATAACTATATTGGGAAAAAGAGCATCACAGTTCACCAAAGTGCATAAATAATTAATATATTTTGTTACAGAAACATATTAAATAAAAAGCATTACATTACAAAATTCAATTTTTTCTACCATATCTAGGAGATTTTTTTTCTCCTATTAGCTATTACCTGCCCTTGATTTTTTAATTGCAAATATTTTAGCTGTTATGGTTAGTGTGGGGTAGTACTTTAACAAACTTGGCAAATATCATAACCAGATTAGATCAACGCCTCAGCTCGCAGGCGGGACTAACATTCCATAGTACCCGCCTCGGTAGCGTAGTTAGCTAACGTGCTAGTTTCGTGTAGAGCTAGACTCCGAGGATGAGGAGATCGAGGTTCGAATCTCGGTCGGATGAACTGGAGGTGACTTTTCCTAAATGGTTTTCCACTCTCCCTCTACGTAAGTGCGGGGTCACTTCCTCTAAATTCAACCTTACCAATTCCTAACCTATTAGTGTGATTAGTACTTAAGCGTATAAGCCGAACGGGTAGTAAGATGTGGTGCTTAAAAAAATTCCCTCAGTACGATGCAGAGTATTACACATTTGCGCATAAAGGACCTAGGTAGCACGATATTACTAACACACGATATTATTAGCACCGCGTCTTACTACCCGTTCGGTTTATACGCACATAAGCTAATGTGTAATGGTAAGATGGTTGTGAGATGAAATGAAGGACCTACAGTTTAACGTGGGATCCGAACCACGGTGGAGGCCTGGCATTCCACACATTCACAAGTTGTGATTAATACACGTCTTGTCAGAGGTGAAAGAAGGGTTTTGGCATTCAGATACATCTGTGTCGGGACCGAGGATTGAACCCTGGATCCCCAGCACAGAAGTCTGATACCTTACCCTTAGACCACCAGGTCATCTTACTGACAAATTACAACAATAGTGTTTATTCAAATAATATACATGAAACATATATTTTTAAATCTTCCATCAAATTTATTATACGTAGCTATACACATTCATTCAAATACAAATAGGCCTATAAGCCTATTTCAAAATAAAGAAAAATTTAAATATTATAAGTAGTTATATACCCATTCGGGGTATACGATTATGTACTAGTTACGCTAATAAGTTAGGAATTAGGAAGGTTGAATTTAGAGGAACTGTACCAGAATTTGCGTGGAGAAAGAAAGTGTGAAACCGTTTTAGGAATAACACCCTCAGTCCACCCGACCGGTATCGAACCACGATCTCCACGTTATCAGCAGTCTAGTCTCTTGTAGAGTTACGCCGTAGACCATGCGACCACCTAAGCGGTTAGATATATACGGTTTATATATTATACTATAAGTACACACTACACACATAATGCAGAGCTATAGTGTACACATACCCCTTTCTCTCTCTCTCTCTATATATATATATATATATATTTATATGACTATTATATATATATGACTATTATATATATATATGACTATTATATATATATGACTATTATATACTAGAGATATTTATAAAATGTAGGCTACTATGGATCTATATAATATACTATGTGTCTATAAAATGTAGTATGGGTATATACAGGGGCGTAGCCAGGATTTTTTTTCATGGAGAGATATGAAATCAAATTTCTACATAAAATAGATATAAACATCTAGGTTTTGAGCTTACATAAGAATACATTTTGGTGACCTGGCGGTCTAGGAGTAAGGTGTCAGACTTCTGTGCTGAGGGTCCGGGGTTCAATCCTCAGTATCAGCACAGATTTATCTGATTGCCAAACCCTTCCTTCACCTCTGACAAGACGTGTATTAATCACAACTTGTGAATGTATGTATGTATTGTAGAGTATACATAATACATTTATATATATATATATATATATATATATAGCATACACAATTTAGCGCTATATAGTGTACATATTAATACGTATATAATATATAGATCTACATAATATTTACATTATATGTCTAAATATACTAGATGAATACATAAAACGATCTTTTTGACCCTTTCTCTGCATGGGAAAGTTGCATCCATAATAACATCCAGGTAAGCGTATAACCCGAACAGTTAGTAAAACTTGGTTGTAAAAAAATAAATCTAGCTGCCAACTTTTTTTTTATATTTCCTCTCTTCTCAAACCTGAGCTAATTTTGGCAATTCTAAATCAATTATAGCATTCAATAAATGAAAATATATTAAATCATTTGAACAAAATATTAATTTGGCCACGAATTGAATGCAGAATAAACATTGACAATGGCTTCTTTGCCTAAGGATAATAGAAAGATGTGAAACGAAGCTATATACATTGTTACATCATGTTGGAAAAAGGAGCAGATTTCACCAGAAAGAATAAATAAAATTATCTATAATGGTATAGAAACATCTATATATCTATAATAATTAAAAGTAAGTGCTTTTGTGTGTGTTTGTGTGCGATGCTCTGCACGCAGAGATCTGAAATTTTTAACATAGGTGAATGGAAGGGGGTCCGAATGCACCTCGAAGCTGAATTTTAAATTTTTTTAACTAGATTATTAATTAGCTTTTTAATTAGGCTATTTTTAACAAATTTTCGAAGGGGTCATGGACAACGCCGTGCGGGATAGCTAGTATTTAATAAATGAGCAGCGTGTTTTACCAAGCTATGTCAGTGAGCTGTCTCTTCAGAATTTGTTTATTTTAATTGCTATGTCGCTCTTGGAGAGTTGATTACTCAATTTTTATCCATGCATTCACAACGATAATAATGTACTTCCTTTAAGATAATCTTTGGTTTTTGTGTTTGTTGGAAATGTTAACTACTATTACTATTTCTCCAGCTACTACTTAAAAATCTTGAGTTTTATTATTTATTTAGTTATCTGGAATGATAATTCTATCTGTTGACAAAATGTGAATATTTTCTACCACAAAAAAAAAATCATTATTTTTGTTTGCAACCCCCTATTTCCAAAAGTCCAATCTTAAATTTTAATTTTCAGACTTTAATGGTTATTTGGAATGGTTGCTTTACCACACTAACCTGTCAAGTTTCAGTTTTTACCAAACTGAGAAGTAGTTTATATTAATTTGGAAAATGTTGAACTCCAAAACTCCCTGCATTTACATCTAGGGACCCATAGTATGGATGCCGTCTATAAATTAATTTCTTATTCGTAATATGCAACCCGAAAAATCTCCAGGTATCAAATTTCATCGAAAGCTGAGCACATGAGATGACTCATTACTTTCTGGCCCTCTCAACCCACTTAGGGGATGAAATTTGAATAGCCCTAAAAACTTTCTCACCAAATTCTAGAAACGAACCTTAATTTAAAATTTCAAGGCTGTGTATCCGTAGGCTTAAAATATAAATAAGTGAATTTTGAAAATATGCACTCTCTTCAAGTTTCACCCCTTACAGGTTGAATTTTCCAAAACCTCGTCTTATCTCTTGGCTAGGGCCTAAATGGAACCTTGAAGCAAAATTTCCAGGCCCTGTGGCTAGAAAGATCGAGAGCGTAGCACGAAGGAATGGACAAATGATATCGCTGCAAAAGCGAGCCGCTCTCTGCCGTACTAGGAAATGTTAATACGCAGCCCGTGGACCCCCTTATTAGTTAAAAAAAAAAAAATACCGGCATTAGCGAAATTAGATTAAAATGTCAGTACTTATTTTGCATGAAGACAGGCAAAACTTTATAAACAACTATATATTATAAAGTGTTGGTGTTTTCGGTGGAGGAACACATTATCTCGGTGAGAGGAAGAGGGGCCCAGTTGTTCATTATGAATTACGAGCAGGGGGAGGGAGGGACTGTCCTCATAAGCCAGGAGTTCCCAAACTGTGCGTCGCGACGTCCTGGTCCAAGGACTCTGGGCTGTAAGGAAAAATGTAAACCTATAAGGTATAGTCTCATTTATAAATGTTAGTGAACAAGTGAAACTGAAATCATAAAATACAGGATGAAATGTTTCTACATNTCGCGACGTCCTGGTCCAAGGACTCTGGGCTGTAAGGAAAAATGTAAACCTATAAGGTATAGTCTCATTTATAAATGTTAGTGAACAAGTGAAACTGAAATCATAAAATACAGGATGAAATGTTTCTACATTATGAACAAACTGTACACGTGATATAATGTACAGCAACAATATGTCGACTCTAATATTCCTTCTTATTAAGTTGTGTAACTATGTTCTATTTTTGTATTTTTTCATTTAAAAGAGTACAAGCTATTAATGTATATTTCAAGTTTCTTTTTTTTAAAAAAGCCACCAAATCGAATTTGGGCAATTTAAAAAAAAAAAATATTGGGTAAAGGGGCATCGCACGGAAAGTCTGACATTTGAAGGGCGGCGCAGTCTCAAAGACTTTGTGACCCCTGTCATAGACTGTTCCCGCCTCGTTAAAATGTATGAACATTCACCACTTTAATTATTTTTTTTATCAAGTAGTTATTTGTACATACAGATTGGGGGCTGATAGGGACATTGTTTCAAATAATGGATACTTTAAAAAATTAAAACATTGGTAAACTAATTAAAAAAACATTTAAGATCGTCCACAATGTTGAACGCAAATTATAAAATACAAAGGATTGAAAATTAAAACAGATGTATCTGCTAAAGTGGCTCGTGGGTGGTTATCAAGGCAAGCAATTACTTGACAGGACTGTATTGCTACAATGTCCCCTCCCATTCTATATACAAATTACAATTTAAATCAAATAAACATACAATCGATCGTTACATTATTTTGTGCGTGGTTGACAAAATAGATAGCGAGGAGGGAACAATCCACTTGTACAGTCTCTACTTTATGGCACTAGAAACGCGAGAGCTCATTGTCACAAAACACGGCACTTATCACTGCCATGAGCACGTTCTATCCAGTCCAGCTCATTACACCCTATCCCTATCTTTAACTAGTTCTATCCAGTTCACCTCATTACACCCTATCCCTATCTTTAACTATTTCTATCCAGTCCACCTCATTACACCCTATCCTTATCCCGAGCTTGTTCTATCCAGTCACCTCATTAAAACCTACATATTTTAGGTCCATTATAATGTTATCCTCCCATCTGTGTCTAGTTCTTCTCAATGGTATTTTTCCATTAGGTTTACTAGTAAGTTCCCTAAACACAGTTCTAGATTCTTCCATTCGCGCTGCATGTCCTGCCGAGTAACCTGCGAGATTTGCTTATCCCAACAATGTCTCGGGATGAGTACAGAGTATGTAACTCATCATTATGTAACCTCCTACACTCTTAATTATACTCATCCTATTTTGGACCAAATATTTTACTATCTACTTTTCTTACTAGCGCCTTAATTTTCTTCTCGTCATGTAAGGTAAGAGATAATGTTACACAACCTTAACGAACAAATGGCAAAACTATTGTTTTGTTTTACATTTCTTGACAAAAGGGGAGATGTAAAGGACTTATGGAAAGAGTAGTATCATATATTTCCCGACTGCAATATCGTTATTACTAGTTAAGATTGTTACTAAATATTTTAGCTTTAGATAACCCTACCAAATTATATATTGTTCATATATATCTTTAAGCTATCGTCCTCAATCTTTAGTATCTGTAATAATGTATTTAGTCTTCACAGCGTTCATTTCTAAAGGTTAAATGCTATATTCCCAGTTATTAGTTTCTCCGAGCTGAGATCTCTATATTATAAAGGTTGTTTGTATGAATATTCAACTCTTCTAGCTGAGGTATCGGTACAGTGGCGCTTGGTCGGCTCTCGCAGGAAAATGTCTGGGACGAAAATAATGGCAGCACAGAGAGAGCCAACAAGGCGCGACTGGAAATTAATGGTCGTGCTCCGAGTGAGGTTCGAAGTTGGTTCCTTGCTCCCGGGTCGTCGCTTGGGTGACCCACCTAACGTGAGTTATCGCTTCCCTTTGTCCACTGCCACAAATTATTAAGAGAATTTGTTCAAAACTGGTTTTACACCTTTTGGAACTAAAGATAATCCACTTGTCCTTCACAGGAAGCAATTAAATCATATATTTACTTTCTCGTGACCTCTAGAAGATAAAAAGAGTATTGTGAATGTAAAAAAATATAAAAAATAAATGAAATTCAAAACTATTTTACCAATCAAACTTGGTATCTAGAGTTTTCAAGAGATACCCCAAAGGGGTTTTGGACTTAACTAACTAACCCTAAAAATTAAGGGTGGTTTACTTATGGTCGAAAAAAGGAAAAAAAAAAATCAATTTTCTCAAATGAAAATGACTTTGAGGGTACTTTACACATGCAGAAATTTCCAATTTTGATAATATCTCCGCAACTCTTTGAGAGACGAAATAACTTGTATAATGGTACATTTTTTTAGGGCTTTTAGAAATAAACAGCTTTTATTTCAAATAATATTTTATTAAATTATTTTTTTCGAGTTAGTAAAATATATTTTTAAAAAATAGAGCTTTGAGAAATGATGAGTTGAATATGATCCGCCTCAGTGACTGAAAGCTATATGGTCTCACCCATCATGTTTATATTACATCGCCTCTTCAAAATAAAAGTGGCACAATTCAAAAATTGCCATTTTACAGGAGAGCGATTTTAAACATTCAACTCCCTCAAATGCTAAGACTTTAATATATTTTAATAATACAAGACGAAACATATTTGCTTTTTTCCTCACCGGTTATTAACTCGAATAAATAATGCTCTAGGTACCAGTTTAGTTAGCACTCTAGGGGGTTGAAATTTCAACCCCTATTTTGAATTGTGACATTTTCCTTGAAAAATATCTATGAGTATTATTAAAAAATTCTGAATAATTAAAACATATTGTCGCTTAAGAAACGATATTGCGTACCGTAACTAAAAAATTAGAATGTTATGGGAGAAAGCTCAAACAACAGTTTGAAATGAACAAAAACACTTGTAATTTAAATTAATTTTATTGAAAATATTAGTAAAAAAATGTACAGGTAATAGTGGTCTGATAATTATTAAAGGTAATCATGCAAACTTGCAATAGTTAACAATAATTTATAAACTACTATGAAATCATTTAGGTATGATTTTTTATCCAGCAGAGTGAGAATACCTTTCCTTTCCTTTTCATTAATCGGTAGTTTTGATTCATACAAAGGAGTTAACTCAAATGTGTTATTACTATAATAACTTCTTCTGTTTTTTTTTAAATTTCAACCTCTGAAAAATTTAGGTCACATTTTTAAAACACTTTAAAAGGCTGCTCTTTTTCCAACTTAATAGCTCTTACATCTCCCACTTTTATGCTATGTTTTCCAAAGATTGAATCTGTTTCCAAATGCTTTACATCCAGAAAATCTTCGTGAGTCATTTCTATAAATTGATAAGGCCGGCCGATTTTTTTTTTCTGTTTTAATTAAGGTAAAATATTGCTCTGGTACATAAGCTGGTCCTCCTTGTGTATGTTAGAGTGGCGTGACTGCGCAGAGCCCCCCTCATTTTGAGTATGTCCTTTCACCCAAAAAAATATGTGTGACACTGTTTATAAATACATATTGACTTAACCACATAACGAGACAAAGCCACTATAAACTGTTTTTTATTCTGACCGTAGCAATTGTCTGAGTAGAAAATAACATATATACTTCTATTTATTGCTTTAGCCTTAGTGTATAAACCTTAAGATACTTTGAAACACAAGTTCCAATTTCATTAACACCTCGAAGAGACCTACTTTCATACAAAACGTAATATTTTACATAAATAGAATTTTTTTATGTCACAGATAGTGAAGATAAAAACTGATAATTTAGATGTATAGTAAAATCCCTCGAGGGTATTGTAATATGGCTTGCAGTTAATAAACAACAACAGCAACAGCATTGTCTTCTATATTGGTTTTGTCCTTGTCCTTCTCTTGTCTTGAAAGATCTTTCCCAATAATGCGACTTTCATATTGTCCTGTTAAAACTTTGATCTCTTTTTCATTTCTATTCGCAAAAGAAATGCAATCTTCACATTGATCCTACTTGGGACGAAAAAAAGAAATGTTGAACTATGTATTAACATTTTTTATGTTACATTAAATAGTTTGCGTATGGCAAGTTTTATTATTTTCGATCTGAGAAGTATAGTCTCTGTGTAGCTGACAAACTGTTTTCCTCCCATCAATATAATCTCGAGAGGAATTTTGGCGGAAATAATGGCTTTCAATGCGGGGTGTTGTCTGAATGTGCTGTTGGACACTTTCTTTTATTTCTTTATCAAATATGAGAAGGACGACCATGTTTGCCTCTTAATTATAATGTTATGATACCTCCAAGAAATAGTGTTGCTTTATTCATTGTAGTTCTTAATCGATCCGAAATAGCCAAAGTGGATTTAAAAATATACACTAGCAAACTCTAACTTTACTATATTGTATTGTAAAATAAAATGCAGGATTATTTGCATGTTTGCTTCCTTACCTTGAATATCTGTATTTGGGGTTAACAGTTTCTATATTTTGGACCAGAAAATCACGTTGTCGCTGTAAATATGGTAAATCCCAATAATTTGAAAATATGATTTCTCTCTTTATTGCATCACATGGTGGATCCTAACGTTTTCTGTAGAAATACTGTTACTCTTAGAACTTGAAGTATATTCTTGTCCTGCATTTCTAAAGCGTTTTGCAGCCACTTTCTTCCAATTTTTATGATTAGCTATTCTCTCCTTACCTTTTACTCTCGCCGAAACATTATTTTCTTTGTTCAATTAGGGTGAGGAAGGTTTATCAGCACTCGAATATGAGTTATCACCAGATAACGACACATCGAAATTAGGGTATCGCTTCAGAATAATCCGAAAAAAAAGTTGTCAGATTCACTTTCAGATGATTTTGGCTTTTTTTTTTTCCTGGGTTCTTGTCTGAAACAATAAAAGAGAAGACTCTAGTTCCCATAGATAATTGGAGGTGAGTGATATAATTAATGTAAGAAGTTAAATAAATACAATACATACCTTGCAGCCCTAAACTTCTTCCTTTGTTATTTGTACAGTCACTCATTTCTGATAAAGTATTACTCTGAAAGATCGTGACTTTATGTGATATAACCTGTTGACATCTCGACTCAGTAATTTTATTATTGCTTCCTGATTTATAATTAAATTAAAACACATTGTTGAAATAACTTTTGAAGAAGTAACCTGCAACGTAATTAAATAAAACATTCCAAATTTTAAATTTATTACAATCACAAGATTAGATTATCTTAGAGCCATATCTAATTTTTATGAATTTGTGTCCTCTTTGTTCGATTCCTTTGTCTTTGTCGAAAGTACGAATTTCCAATTATAATCCTTTTCCTAACTATGTTTGGAATTAGCATCTTCGATAGAATTCTCAGCTTTTAAAACATTCCTTACTGCGCATTGACATTTTTCTTTCCTGAAAGGAAATATCTTTACAAACAAATTTACAATATATTCAGACAAAGAAGTGTTTGATGTATTATTCAAAGTATTTAGATCAAGATTTTATAGAAAACCGTCCCAAATTCAAATAACCCACAAGAATAATATAAAAACGTTTTGTTTATCAAAAAAAAGACACATTTAAAAAAAAACTACTTTTTCGGAGCTGCAATAATTCGTAGGGCCTAACAGTATGAAGAAAACAGTCACAAATCTAAATAATGCAATGTAGTTATAAAAAAAATCCTATGGGAAAAAATGGCACAACTCTAAATATGTCACTTTTCTTAAGAAAAAAGCACTTCAAATATGATCACAAAACCAAATTTGTCTCTTTTATTGATAAGTACCTCAACTGCTAGAGCGCAATTGATAAGCGTCACTTTTCTTTAAACGAACAGTGTCGAACTCTATTGAGTATACAAGTAACACAATTGCATTCTGGCAGGAAGTTAAGAAATCTTGAGTGTGACATTTTTCCGGATAAAATTACATACTTTTTAAAGTTGATACCTAGGTGACCTGGTGGTCTAGGGGTAAGGTATCAGACTTCTGTGCTGAGGGTCCGGGGTTCAATCCTCGGTCCCGGCAC
>CABFWB010002452.1:0-52708 GCA_902151455.1 Timema bartmani
TAGCAGTGCTAAAGATATCGCGGTTTGAGTCCCGGTGAGCACGCCGTCTAAATGTCAGGCACATCTAATTCCAGCTGAGGAAAATTGAATCCCTGCCGTGTAAAGTGTAGATATTTCTTCCCCCATAACTGATACCTACATCCGCGCATGTCGACGGACGATATCATACAACCAATTTTAGTAGACTTTAGCGGTGGGAGATGGAGGCCACTAACATTAACAAGCCATGCCCAATTTGACTCTTCTGGATATAATATAGCCTTAGCATCTTACACCTCTCAATCACTGTAGGCAGTGGTCCAGTGATCTGAAACTATTTTTCAATTACAAATAACATTTAGTCAATTTTAAAACATTTATCAGGGAAAGGAAGGAGGAAGCTTATTCCTAATTTTCTTTTGTTCCCCCCCTACCCCACCACACCCAAACAAATTAGGTTCCGCTGCCACTGAAAGGGCTAGCCCAGTATTCTATACATAGTGGTATTTTCTAAAAAATAATCCGACTTTATTGGTTATTTGGCAGGGTTCTTATGCCTGACGGCCTAGTTTAGATACTCTGCCACACTGAAAAGTAGTTATTTATATTACTTTTTTAAACTTAGGGCTAGATGCTACACTTCCTGCAAAATTTCAGCTTTCTAGATCTTCTGGGATTCTAGATTTGTTTGACTTTGGTTCTTTGGTAAACCACCTAGTTTGGGGGGCCCCCAAGGAGCTTTAGGTCGTTAAGTTACTTATTCACCTCTTTGGAGTAAGAACTGATAGCCTGAAAATTTTCAGCTTCCTTGACCTTATTGTTTTCGAGATATTTTTGGTCAGACAGAGGATCCCCACACACTTATAACTAGCTTATTAATTTAAAAAAACTCACTGCGCACTTATCAAAGAATTTTTTTGATAAGACTTTTATGCTCTATAAATTTTACCCTTACTTTTACTTTTAATTTAATTTTGGCATTTTATAGTTTCTTACCTATAAGCTGTGAGCTCTCAATGTCAGGGAACAGGAATTGAAAATATTAATTTATTATATAACTAGTGTCACAGGTGTTATTAACAAATTGTGTCACTTTTTAAATAAATTCAGAATTTACCCATGTTTTATATCACAACACATCCTAATCTACTTAAAACGAATTAATACGCAATACTGTCTTTCAAATGGGATTTTTCTGCGTTTAGATCTCAACCTTTCAACGTTCCCAATAACTGATAAAGCAACAATTTCTAAAGTTTCTCTTCTTTTTTTTTGTACATATAATGTTTTAACCTACTGTAGAGTAATAATTTTACATTGCAATGAATCTTAAAATGAAATATTGTACTATACAGAGAGCGTTCTCAAATTCTGGACTTATTAACAACATTAATAGGGATTGCCCACGGTTACACTCGCATTTAAGTTGGGTGAAATACTTTTTTTTTCTAGTGAATCTCCTAAACTACCCAAAACACAGTTTCTGACACGTATGAGGTGAGGTTTTTGTTTACAAGTTGATGAAGCCACATATTACCAACTACCTATAGTAAGGATCCAAAATATTTATTTTAAAATATTTTTGCGGTCCTTGCATCAGGATTTTCTTACTTACGTGGAGACATTGTTACAACTGACAGTGAAAGTTTAAATTTGATTTATAATAAACAAAACATGATAAACCTAGGTCACATGAAAAGTCATAAAACAACTGAAAAAATACCTAAATTTAAGGTGCAACTGCAAACACGTTAACGGTGGCTCTTACCCGCCTCGGCGGTGCAGTTAGCTGACGCGCTATCTAGGTGTTGAGCTAGACTGCCGAGGACGCGGGGATTGAGGTTTGAATCTCCTCGGGTGAAATGGGGTGGCTGTTTCTAAATTATTTTCCACTCTCCCTCCAAGAAAATACAGGTTCACTTCCTCAATATTCAACCTTCCCAATTCCTAGCTCATTAGCGTAGTTAAAACTTAAGCGTATAACTCGAACGGGTAATAAAACTTGGTGCTAAATAAATTTTTAAAAAAGTGGCCCTTTTACGTGGAGTCATTATTACAATGAACAATGTAAGAAATTGTTTAAACTTACTATCTAATAAGAACTATTCATCATTATTTCTCTAATTCTCACTTAAACAACTATAATTTTAAGACTTTTTGGTTCTATGGCAGTTTTTCTTCTACCTGTCAGCCAAATTTAAGTTTTTTACCACACATAGAACTATTTTTCTAACTTCTCCCTCCTCATCCCGATTTCCTAGATTCCCATTTTAAAATGTTAAGACTCTTATAGTTATTTGGATTTAGTGTTTTCATCTGTTTGCCAAATTTCAGTTTATACCACACTGTGATGTACTGGGATATTAGTTCTGTACTTATTGAAGCCCCCCCCACCCCCACATATATAATAATATAAAGCGATCATACATTTTTCCAGCGATAAGCTTCGTCATCATTTTTTAACCGATTTGAACCAAACCAGTTATAAACGAATTATAATTAGGTCAAACAATGCGTGACGGATTTATTTAGACAGCAAAGGCAAAATAAAACATATCTAAATTTTGGTCTGGTTATTTTGTCAATAAGAGTGAGTTGTAAAAAGAGGTTGAAACTAACTAATTCTCAAAACTAATATAAATAGAACTTATCCGTAAAAGTGTGAAAATTTAACATTTTTAATTGAGATTTCTGTAGAAAATTTAAATTTGACAGGAAGGTAGATGTACGATTCCATATAACAAAATAAGTTTTAAAATGCTTAGTTTTTAGGTGTAAGTTGAAAAGTGAAATTCTAAAGGAAGGTGAAGCGACCACTCCAAATAACCACGAGATTCTAGAAATGTTCAATGTGGACCCGGGGTAAGAGTGCAAGAGGGGATTTAATTGGGTCATCATCACACGTTAAATATTTCGTTTACTACTAATTTTGTTTTCTTTAGCGCGTTATTGCACTGGATCTGCTATTATTTATATAGTATATAATTTAATAGCTATGTTTAATATTGGTGATGACTCTTTGTACTGTAAAACTAACGGGAAAGGAGAAGATTGATAAATAACTGATTTTTGTATGCTTTTTACTCTCTTTCAACCCCTCAGAGAGAGAATTTTTGGGATCACAAAAAAAAATGGAATATTTTGATCAAATATCGACTGAAACCGAAATAGTGTTTTTTGCGATGCCGTTCCTTTGCCTATCTCTATCTCAGCCGAGAGAAGAAACCATTTTACCAATCGGGTTAAAACTTGGTAAATAGTATTTTAATATGGTTCCCCCAAGTAATTTTTGGAATTAGGTATTGAGCCCTTAGATTAAGGGTAGTTTACTGATGGGAAAAAAGAAAAAAAACTCGATTTTATCAAAATCTGTTTTAACGATTTTGATTACATTTTCCCTCTAGTCACTATTTAATATTACAAACAGAATGTAAACTCACATTTCCCCGTGAGAATGACTTTTTCAGAAGCGTGAATTTACAATTTTTATCATATGCTACTATTTGAGATACGAAATAGATTATTGTTTTTATGTTGAAGTTATATTAAAAATAAATATATTTTTATAGAACCAATAGTTTCTGAGCTATAAGCCAAATATATACCTTTTTTACACTTTTATAATTCTATGCGCTTTGTATATCTCCAAAATAGAGCGATCAAAATCGTTTACAGTTTTATGATTATTTATTTTAAGATTTGATAAATTTTTGTGCTCTGACACCTAGCCTATTTGCTATTTTTCAGTATTTTTCCAAGGAAAACATTTTATTAAACTTCACCTTACTTAACCCAATCTTAGATAAGTTTGTTGTCATTGTACTGATAGGCACAATACAACTAGGATCTAATTATACTAAAAGTGAGCTTTTAGTCAGCAATCATTATATCAACAAATAATGGATGGTCA
Source organism: Timema bartmani (assembly GCA_902151455.1). NCBI lineage: Eukaryota > Metazoa > Arthropoda > Insecta > Phasmatodea > Timematidae > Timema > Timema bartmani. The sequence continues at coordinate 3,890 of CABFWB010002452.1, forward strand.
TAAAGAGCTAAGATTGTCAGCATGATAAAATGTCTACAAGACCAGTTGCATGATGTGCATATTATTTTTAAACTAGTGGTATTCCCCCTTACTGGCGATTCCAGGTAAAATGGAATGCTTAAGGTCATGAAGTTGGGCATGCCAGGGATGAAGAACAGTTTTTTGGAGTTGGTGAGTGGGGAAAGTCTGGCTAATCTCATTGTGTCTGGGGAAGTATTTTCTTTCCCTGCATCTAGAACTACGAGCAAAAGGCCAACCCTACCATATAAACTTAGGCTCTCTGAGTGACAGCATCCAATTTAGCAAGAATAGAAGGGCGTTAAAACGACCTATATCCATTTCAGTGTTAGATAGCTGTATATTAAAATATTTTATTCAGTCGATTAATATAAAAACCCATGACTTTATATATATGTAAATTTCATTTTTTATTAAATTGCCAGGAGTTTTATTTAAATTCTGATGACGCCAATAAATGCAGCAAAATGTTACTGTCAATCTGACCTAATAAATATTGTTATATCATTCATGGTAGTTGAAATAAATAAGTCATAAAATTGACCTTTAGTTAAATGGGTGTGATGCTGGTTGTACTGTCTACTGTTAAACTTTTTAAAAATTTGACTAATTTTCAGCATCTGCACGAGACCCTCTAATCTTAGAACCACCGGCTATAAGTGCTAGGAGTCCACCTCTATTCTTACCTTTTCAAATAATTGCTAGGAAACCACCTCTATTCTTACCTTGTCAAATAGTTGCTAGGAAACCAACTCTATTCTTACCTTGTCGAATAGTTGCTAGGAAACCACCTCTATTCTTACCTTGTCAAATAGTTGCTAGGAAACCACCTCTATTCTTACCTTGTCAAATAGTTGCTAGGAAACCACCTCTATTCTTACCTTGTCAAAAAAAGCATCTTAACTCCGGTTGACAGTGTTTTGGAATATCTGTGTGGTTATAAAACTAATTGTTACAAAATAATTTAAAATAAAAAGACATATAAAACTTACAATCTTTGATGAGATAAAGTTTGAAACTTGATATATTAAATACAGTTTGTTTGGATATATTTTGTAATTTAAAGAAGTAGCAAACACGTTAATGTAATCAAATAAAATAAAATACTAAAAGTTTTAGTCTTTAAGCTTATTTGAAAAACTGGTTTAAAATTGTTTAAGAAAATAATAATTATTGTGAAACTATTTAAATAGTTATAGCATTGCAACTCTGGGGATATTAATATTTAAAATAAATATCAATTTATTTTTGATAGTGATCTAATGTTTCAAAATTAGAGCCATAGCTGTCGATGGTTAGGATGAAGTAAGATACATTTTTAATCAAGAAATTGAAACAATCTTACTAATATAAAATGTCTTGGATCCTTTAAAAAAGATGGATGATTTTTTTTTATTCCTTCTATAAAATATCGAAAAATTTTTTCCACAAACTCTCATAGTTGAACTTTTAACACTATTTTTTCTTGCAATGCTAATAAATGTCTTGTTGGTGACCCTTTATTCTGTGAAATTATGTTCCTTGAAACACAGATTTGCGCCTACATAATCCAAGGCAGAAAAGAAAAAGTTCAGCTTATCAAATGAAAATATCTCATTTCCCATCCCAACAGCAAAATTTAAAGAAAAAGATCTAATTTGAACATGAATTGTGGACCTCAGGGAGAAAATATTAGGTACAATAAGTCACTAAAACAGATAAAAGAATAGGGAACTGAATAAACTAATGGAATCAAAATAATTGACAAATAAAACATAATAAATGTAATGGGGGAGATAAATCTTTTCACACAAGTCTTCAATCATATATATGAGCTCGTGCTATTGAGAAACCAAACAGCTGTATTTCTCTTTCTCTCGTTGATGATCTCATCTACTCTCGGAAGATCTTCAGGTAATTTCAGCTCCAGTTCCAGAACAAGAATGATGTGGCTTGGAAAGCGCAACATTCACTTCTTGAGGTTAAATTACCAAACCAAGAAAAGCAATATTTTCTTAACGACTTGAATGGATTGTAATTATTCGATCAAGATTAGCGACCTCAAGCTACGCATTCTCACTTAAGCTACTACAGTATTTATTTGATGTGAAGTGAGATCATGTCCTTAGATATCAGGAAATAAATAAATGAACTATTAACACTAAGAACTGAGTTTATATCCTTCTATGGTTGCCATCTAAAGCTATTTACGCACCAAAAAGAAAGTTAAACATATATTACACCACTCTTCCATCATATATATGCTTCGTCCCTCGATCCTCACTCATCTTCTAGACATGCCCAAACAAACTTAAGACGCTTATTCACATTAGATTATTGTATTCCTTTTCAACCACACTCCTTCAGTACCCATTCATTGCTGAATCTGTCCATGCCAGTTTTCCCTCCACATTAACCTTGTTCTTGTGTTTCTCGACTGTCAAACCCACACTTCATATCCATCTCTTTCGATACTAATTCATTCTTTGTAATGGTCCACATACATTCAAATACTCTCCGAGATGCAGTCCCACGTCTGTCCATTTCACCATCCATACTTACATTTTAAATTGATCCTACTAATAACTATGATAGAATTATAAACATTGACATCAACCAAAAATACTTTTTATTTTATTAAAGGGCCTTTGAATGAAAATTGAATTATACCCCTCCAGACTATACGAAAATGTACACTAAGGGCTAGGGATAAGAAGATACTATTTAGATAGATCGTTTACATACTTTGTTGGGGGCCTTGAAAACCATATCTAGTAAAAAACAGCTCTCAAAACAATTTTAAAGATGGGTCTTGAAATGCGACCTAACATCCAAATCAGACTAGTCAGGCACGTTTGTCTCTGTTAACACCAGTATAGTTCCATATAGTTTCAAACGTTTGAATATCAATATTATAAAAAGAGATAATGTGACTATATGTTTGAAAGCAAATCCTACCAAATCCTAAGTATATTTGTGTAATATAATACCTGTTGTTGGCTCATTGAGTCGTGCTCTGGACACCTGGGCCACCAAGAGCAAGAGGAATACCCTGCAATAGTACATCCTGACGCTGGTAATCCACACAAGACTGTATGGTACGAAGAGTAGCGCAGCCAACACTGATAACCTCTGTTATCTCAGGCCAGTGTCAGGATGACCCACATCACCAGCCGGCATTATGTGATGCTGTGAGGTCCGTCAAGTTGGCAGCACTACAAACGGCACTAATTATAAGACCTATGTCAATATTTAGTGCTGAATTTGTGCCACAAGAATATCTTACTCTTATAATTTGTACCACCATAGTTTCCATGAAAACACCTTAAAACGATAAGTTGTGTTAACACCACGTTGTACTGGCCAGCCCACACTTCAAGGCCACGATAAGCTGTGTTAACACCATGTTGTACTCAGTACTGGCCAGCCCTCACTTCAAGGCTAACCATAGTTTCACCCACTTGTATACCCTGTGACGTCATAGTGGTATCCAACTGGGGTCCACGATAATTATTTGAGGTTGCATCAAAGCTCAGACAAATATATGATCATAGATGGAAAAAAATCTAGGAACTTGAATATAGCTGTTCAATATATTGATAAAATAATTTTTTAAATACACTCTTTTCTTTGATTAGCTAATGTTGATTTTTTTTTCCAAATGTTTTTACAATTTATAAAAAAAATCTCATTTTATTTATTAGTTGTAGAGTTGATAATTGAATACACTTAAGGCTAGATGAAGACCAATTTGAGGTACTGAATTCCTAGATGTTATAGTTTGCAATTAAGCATTATTTTTACCAGTATCATACCAAAATATATATTTAAAAAAATGTATTTCTTTACCATCGATAAAAATTATGGAGCACTATATTTAAATTGCGAGTGAGAGCGAATATATAGCACTGTCATGTGCTGAGTTGGTGCCACAATTCTCAAATTATGTTCTTCCATAGTTTTCGTTTAAACGCATGCAAGCTTTGGGCACTCTTAAATTCTTAAACCTATGCAAATATGTAGTGCTCAATTTTTTCCAAAAATATAGTACATTCCCATAATTTGTGCCGTAAGACCACAATAGTGTTCGTAAAAATATTCAAACAAGTTGGGTGCTGCTAACTTCGCATAGTATTATCACTAAATTAATCGCACAAGTTTCTAAATCTGTGACCTATTTCCTAGTTTGTACCACAAATACATCCAACTCCTGTAATTTGTGACCTCAAACTTTTCTAGAAAATATTAATACTGTGTATGCAGCTTGGAGCACCATCAACAGTACACATTCTGAGACCTATGTCAACATTGAATACCAAATTTGAGTCGTAAAGAATACCCCACACCTACTATTTGTGTTGCCATAGTTTTCATGAAAATACCAGTAGCCTCATGTTCAATAAGAAAGGTCGTTTAGAGGAAGTGCACCCACATTAGCGTGGAGTGTGTGTGTGTTTGTGTGTAAAAGGGGGTGGGGAGATATGATAAATCATAATATGTTCTGAACCACCTGGCTAAGATTCTTGCCTTGTCCTCACAGTTAGCGACAGTTAGTATATCATAAGGCTGACTCCTATTAAACCACGCGGCCGCTGATGCAGATAACCCCTCTCTTCTAACCTTATCTGATATCACCGCCTACTTTACACATTTGAGAAACACGTGCGGATATTTAATGCTGAAATAGTTTTTTGTGTGAATAGTTGGCACTTTAATAGTTTTCGTGAAGATAACAGAAAACTTTCGTTAGGTACCAGCAGCAGTTTAATACCACAAATTACGATAACGTTGCCAGTAATATTTACTGAATTTGTGATTCAAAAACCCATTTTTATGGTTGGTTTTGCCTTAATTTTCCATAAAACACTTTAATGTACTACCGCCTATCATTACTTGTGTAACCCAGATCAACAAAATTCTTTAATACAGGTCACAGGATATTATTTACTATTCCTTAGGCTCTGCCACATGAATAAATCAGTTTTATATATTGTGCCATGAATGGTTTTGGAGAAAAGAAGCACAAAACTGCTAAGTGAAACATGCAGCACAAACATTTTAAAACTATAAATTATATTAACAACACTAGCGGCACAAATCAATAAGAAAATAGCAATATGACTTGTATGGTTGCGATGATATTCCTAATTATTTAATATATCATGAAAATATTATTGCTAAGTATATTAGTATTAGCTCATATTTTCTTACTTATAAGATTGTGGCTGTGTGTGTGTCCAGAGTGGTGTTTACACAAGATGCACAAGTCAACACATTCACACAAAGTAACTGTGTCCAGTGTGGTGTTTACACAAGATGCACAAGTCGACACATTTACACAAAGTAACTGTGTCCAGTGTGGTGTTTACACAAGATGCACAAGTCGACACATTCACACAAAGTAACTGTGTCCAGTGTGGTGTTTACACAAGATGCACAAGTCGACACATTCACACAAAGTAACTGTGTCCAGTGTGGTGTTTACACAAGATGCACAAGTCGACACATTCACACAAAGTAACTGTGTCCAGTGTGGTGTTTACACAAGATGCACAAGTCGACACATTCACACAAAGTAACTGTGTCCAGTGTGGTGTTTACACAAGATGCACAAGTCGACACATTCACACAAAGTAACTGTGTCCAGTGTGGTGTTTACACAAGATGCACAAGTCGACACATTCACACAAAGTAACTGTGTCCAGTGTGGTGTTTACACAAGATGCACAAGTCGACACATTCACACAAAGTAACTGTGTCCAGTGTGGTGTTTACACAAGATGCACAAGTCGACACATTCACACAAAGTAACTGTGTCCAGTGTGGTGTTTACACAAGATGCACAAGTCGACACATTCACACAAAGTAACTGTGTCCAGTGTGGTGTTTACACAAGATGCACAAGTCGACACATTCACACAAAGTAACTGTGTCCAGTGTGGTGTTTACACAAGATGCACAAGTCGACACATTCACACAAAGTAACTGTGTCCAGTGTGGTGTTTACACAAGATGCACAAGTCGACACATTTACACAAAGTAACTGTGTCCAGTGTGGTGTTTACACAAGATGCACAAGTCGACACATTCACACAAAGTAACTGTGTCCAGTGTGGTGTTTACACAAGATGCACAAGTCGACACATTCACACAAAGTAACTGTGTCCAGTGTGGTGTTTACACAAGATGCACAAGTCGACACATTTACACAAAGTAACTGTGTCCAGTCTGGTGTTTACACAAGATGCACAAGTCGACACATTCACACAAAGTAACTGTGTCCAGTGTGGTGTTTACACAAGATGCACAAGTCGACACATTCACACAAAGTAACTGTGTCCAGTGTGGTGTTTACACAAGATGCACAAGTCGACACATTCACACAAAGTAACTGTGTCCAGTGTGGTGTTTACACAAGATGCACAAGTCGACACATTCACACAAAGTAACTGTGTCCAGTGTGGTGTTTACACAAGATGCACAAGTCGACACATTTACACAAAGTAACTGTGTCCAGTCTCCATTAGCGTGGAGAGAGGATGAGAAAACCACAACAATAAATCACTTGATAAAACCCCCCTCAGTTCATTCAGCCAAGATTCGGAGCCTCCTCGTCAACAACTAGCGAGAGCTATCTGCTAATCACGCGCTCGCTCGCTCACACGCTCGCCAGTTTAGCCACTCAGTCGCTTGCGCGCTCGCTCGCACGCTTGTCAGTCTGGCCGAAGCCTTATACATATCATCTGTCCCATTTATATGGCTGCGATGCATACATTTGATACATGCTGTGTTTGTCATTCCAGAGCATGTGACAAAAAACCTAAATTTACTAAATAATGAAATTTAATTTCATACAAATATATATAGCTTTGGTACATAAAGAAAGTAGCAGATAAAATCTAATACGTCATAGCAAATAAATTTAAATATGTCATGACTCATGCTGCTTCTTAGCCTACCTAAAAGTTGTTTGGTAGCTACTCAAACTGTTATCGTTAATGTATGCATGCAACTGTCCAATATTTTCAGGTGACACAAATTGCTGACGCAGGCCACATGCAGCCCGCGGGTGGGCCTTAGTTTCCTGCTGATCTAGATCAGTGTTTTTCAACCTTCTTGAATATGTGACCCCTTTACAAGTAAAACAATTCTGGCGACCCCCTGGACGTACTAAAAGTATATCAGTGATTTCAAATAAGACGTATTTGGCATTGTTGGGCGGGGTGAGGGGGAGTGCGCGCGCAGGTGGTTGAAGGTCAATGGTCAGCGGCCACATAGAAACAATCGTTTGTCAGTTGTCAGAGTAAGCCAGCGTGTAATGTCGTAATGGAGAAGTTTCTAAAAAGATCTGCGCAGCCTTCCACGTCTAGTGCAAGTGGCAGTAGCGGAAGCGAGTCAAAACCGAAAAAAAATAGACTTTATGACGACAATTATTTGAAATATGGTTTTACTGTAATGAATAATAAACCTCAATGTGTAATTTGCGGTGAAGTATTATCACGTGAGAGTATGAAGCCATCAAAGCTTATGCGTCACCTCTCAACTAAACATAACAAGGATGCTGATAAACCGTTACATTTCTTCGAACGGAAGCTGAAAACCTTTAACCATCAGCAAACTACTATGATTCAGGTAATAAACTAGTATTATTTGTTGTTTAAAAATAATATTATGCGAGGCCTTTCATAAGAAACCTAGCAATATCCATTTTTTAAATTTAATAATTATTCAGGAAAATAAAAAATTTGCCATTCCAATAAATTCACAGTCGTTTGTTGTTAAGGTTTTGAGAAATACTTATCATCATCTATTCGAAATTCCATACAAATCTAAAGATTAAGATTTTTCAATATTACCCAAAGAATTAATCTAACTTTAATATCCACCTCATTTTTCATCAAATACATCTACAATAATTGAAAATTCTAATATATATTGATATAATAGTAAAATTCATATTAAAGGTTTTTTTTAATCTTATTTTAGGTATCCAATGTCAATGAGAAAGCGTTATTAGCTAGCTACCGAGTCGCATACCGAGTCGCTAAAGCTGGGAAGCCACACACAGTTGCCGAGAATCTTATTATGCCTGCAGCCCTGGATATGGTTGAGATTATGTTAGGTAAGCAGGAGGCAAACAAGCTAAAAAGCATACCACTTTCTGATAATACTATTGAACGCAGAATAAACGATATGGCCGGTGACATTCGAGAACAATTAATCGAAAAATTAAAGAAGAGCCCACATTTTGCTCTGCAGTTTGATGAGTCGACTGATGTTGCAGATTGTGCGCAATTTGTGGTATTTGTGCGTTTCGAAGCAGATGAAAGTATTAATGAAGACATTTTATTTTGCAAAGCACTTCCTGCGAACACTACTGGCCAGTATTTGTACGACACGTTTTTAGAAAGCACTCGCGACTACGAGATTGATTGGACAAAATGTATCGCTATTTGTAGCGATGGCGCTAAAGCTATGACTGGCAATCAAAGCGGGCTCGTTGCGAAATTAAAATCAATAATGCCAAATGTTTCATGGACACACTGCTTTCTTCATCGGCAAGCTCTGGCAGCAAAGGTTTTACCTTCTGATTTGAATGATGTACTGAAAGAGGTGATCAAAGTTGTGAACTCTATTAAAGGTAAAGCTTTGCAAACTCGACTTTTTAGAGTAATTTGTGAAGACATGGGTTCGCTCCATAAAAATCTCCTTTATCATACAGAGGTCAGATGGCTATCAAAAGGAAATGTATTAACACGAGTTCTGGAACTAAAAGCTGAATTGTTATTGTTCTTACAAGATCATAAATTTGAATATGCGAATTACTTTTGTGACCCTGTTTGGCTATTAAAATTAGCATTTCTCGCTGATCTTTTTGACCACCTAAATATTTTAAACAAGAGCCTCCAAGGGAAAGAAGAAAATATTCTAACGGCCAAGGATAAAGTCAAAGGATTCCTCACAAAACTTCGTTTGTGGTCAACGTCTTTGCAAAAATTGATGTATGATTCTTTTCCTTGCGTTCAGAAGATTGTCGAAGAAATTTCAACGGACCAATCGTTAGTAGTAAGTTCTCACATTCCTTGCATGATACAGAGCTTGCATGATTTGGAAAAAAGATTATTAAGTTACTTTCCAGAACTGAACTCTGACGCTGACAATGGGCATAGATGGATACAAAATCCTTTTTTGGATATGTCAGTACAACTAGCTGATCTGACCACGAAGATGAAAGAAAATCTTATAGATGTTGCAGCTGACGGCATGCTTAAAATGGAATTTAATTCGCAAAAGATTGACGTCTTCTGGATGAAGAGAAAAGAAGAATATCCAGAGCTGGCAAGGGAAGCTTTGAGATTATTAGTGCAATTCGCCACTTCCTACCTATGTGAATTAACTTTCTCTTCAATGGTGAACATAAAAACTAAGAAGAGAAATAGACTCAAATTAGAAAATGATTTGGTTATTTGCGTCTCAAAAATAGAACCACGATTCGACAAATTATTAAAAAATAAACAGGCACAGCCTTCTCACTGAAATTATTCTTGTATCTTTAATGCAGTGTAGATTGTAGAACCTATATTTAAAAATAAACTTTTCTCTGAAATTGTTTTATTTTTATTGTAATGTAGGACCTACACTTGCTTTTTATTTTACCTAGCTTGCGACCGCGACCCCCCCATCAAGCGTTTGCGGCCCCCCTGGGGGTTGCGACCCACAGGTTGAAAAGCACTGATCTAGATCATGGCCTTCAAGCTCCTTCTTCTTGCAGTTAAGAAAATTAATCAATATACATTGTTACAATATTCCCATGGAAACTGGATCCGTCTAGTCTGTTTCATGGTCTATGGTCTATACTCAAAATTGGAAATAATAGCATATACAAAGTACCCTCTAAATCATTTTCCCGAGAAAATGAGACACGCCAGTTTGTCAGTAATATTATATTGTACCAAGTTATTTAGTTTAATCAAACTCGTTAAAGCCAATTACGATACAATATTTTTTTCTCGTTTCACCCTTAAGTAAACTACTCTTAGTCTTTTTAGGGGTAAGTTAGATCTTTAATTCTAAAAGCAAACGTTGTGTGACCTTATGAAACCCCAAGACATAAAGTCATTACTATCACTGTGCATAATTTCAGGTTTTTAGGTAATTTAGCGGATTCTTGATTATGTGTAAAGACAAAATATTAGGAAATTAATTATATGTAAAGATACATTACCAAACGGTGTGTATATTAATTAAAATAAAAAATATTTTTAAAACATAAATTTTTTATAATAATTAACCAATCTCATCGATCTATATAATTTTAGTGCACTATTAAATTTTGGTAGAAGTTTGTAAAAATTGACTGTACAACAGTAAAATCAGTGTGAAGTCTTATGAGAAATCCGTGAAGAGACATGCGATGCGGACTTCCAGTGTCAAAAGATTTCCACCCCTGGGTTAAAAATTCACTCAAAGACAGAGATGTGTAGTTAGCATAATGTATTGAAAGAGGAAAGAGAAATGCAACGGCCTTCAAGGAGGGAATTAAAGCGTGAAGCTACAAAATTTGTAGGTGTTTGATTGAAAATTATCATGGCACATGTTTAAAGGATAGAATATTCTTGTGGAACAAACTCAGCTCTAAATATTGGTATAGGTTCCTTAATTTGTGTTTTTTGGCATTTTCACTAAAACTGTTGTGGCACAAATTATGGGGATAGGATATTCTTGTGGCACAAACTCTGCACTAAATATTGGTATAATTTTCAGAATTTGTGCCATTATGGGTGATGCCAGCAGCACCCACTGTTTTTTGGCTTTTTCACGAAAACTAACGTGTAACAAATTATGGGGATATGATATTCTTGTGGCACAAATTCAGCACTAAATATTGAAATAGGTTTCATAATTTGTGTCATTATGGGTACTGCTAGCAACACCAACTGTGTTTTGGTGTTCTCACGAAAACCCCAGTGGCACAAATTGTGAGAATATCATATTTTGTTGCACAAATTCAGCATTAAATATTGGAATAATATTGAGAATTTGTAACCGTTATGGGTGCTGCTACGTGAAGTTGACAGAACCAAGAGTTTTTTCACAAAAACTATGGGGCACAAATTATGAAACAAGGATATTTTTGTGGCACAAATTCAGCACTAAATATTGACATAGGTCTTATAATTTGTGCCGTTTGTGGAGCTGCCAACTTGACTGATCTAATGCTTGGATGGTGCCCAGCAATGAAGGCCATGGGGTCAACCACTAATAATAATAATAAGATGATTACAGATTAGTTATATTGTCCACACCACTCCCAAGAATTTTACTTAGGAAAACTCAATCATACTTTTTCCTCATCTAGATCCGACGCGACGGTGCCAAGACAGCTCTTTTCTAGAGAACACTGAATGTTCACATAGGTAAATCAATTCACCTCACTAATAGGGGGAAGGTGGAGCAATACGGGGCATTAAAGACATTTTTATTTAATTTAAATAAATGAAAAATTTTAAGTTTAGTGTTTAATGTATATAGATAGCCAAACACATCTAGTTAAAGAATGTATGTAAAAAAAATTGTGAATGTACTCTAGAATTTCTTCATTAATCGGTATTTTGAAATCTTAACAACCACCCCGCCATGACCCAAGGCTGGGGTAAGATGGGGTACAACACGGGGCAAGATGGAATGTATTTAAATGAAACTGTTGATTAAATAGTTGCATCATAATACCATATTATTTCTAATCACTTTGTTTACAAACATTAAAGATGTTACAATACAAAATTATAAGACATTCTTGGAGAAAAATATTGGTTACAAATGGAATTAAAAAATAAATTGAATTATGTACTAAGAAAAACATTTAAGTCTAGTATTTTTAGCAAATTTCACAATTATGATGCAAAACCGCATCTCCATCCTCTTACCCGGCGCATGGACAGTGAGCCCATCGCTTACACACATTACAGCAAATCCATCCTTTTGTAAATTCAGAATAAAAATAACCGCAGTACAAGCACTAAACATCTTCCTCCTCTTCCTCCTCACTATCCTCCCTTTCCATCGATTCCATTTTTTGTTTATTTGACTTCATTTTAGGCCTAACTGTTTTTTGCTTCTTCCTTTTTGTTGCCTTCCAACTTCAGTCTCTTCTTAACTTGAGCAGCCTCCTTCTGTTCAGGTCCTTCTTTTAGTTCAAGTTTATAGTGAGAGCTGTTTTTACCTTGGGCTGCTTTGTTTGTCTTATGTTATCTCTTCCCATATGAGGAATTTGAACTATTTGTTCCGGTGAGGTATAGAATAAACTGGATTTATCTTGGTTTTCTTTGTGAACGTCACAAAGTGCAGCAGATGGATACTCTAGTAGGCCTTTATCCTTCAATGTGATCATCCAGGTTCACTGAAGTGTTTGTCATATCTTTAGGGCTACTTGTCTTTAATGATTCAAGACTAGATTTTAGTTGTTTAGGTTTATCAGTCTGACCTTGTTCTGTATTTAGGTCACTAGCAAGCCCTATTTCCCGAGTTTTATCATTTTCATCAGAGATTTTTGGTTCGCACTGACTTAATTGAATCTTGCCAGTTGTGCTTGAAACAGTAAACGCAGACTCTTTAAAAATATTTGGGTTAAGTGGCCAAATCCTTATAGCCTGGAAGCTATTAATGGCATTTGTCATAGTTGCAGCTCTTATAAAAGCTTTCCCTACTAGTTCAGCTAATTGAAACTTTGTAACAGCTCTGCTGGAATTTGATCTAAGCCAATTGGTCACTTCCCCGTCATAATACGTGCTAATACTATTCATGAAGACAATGTCAAGGGGTTGAAGTCGGTGTATATAATGAGGGGGGAAACACATTATTACAATACTATTTTATATTGCTTTGTCAATAAGACTCAGGTTATGCACATGAGTGGAATGTCCATCTAATAACAGCAACAGCACTGGTTTTTCTTTTGATTCTCCAGATAATTGAATGAAATCTTCAAACCACCTTTCAAATATGTCCATTTGCATCCAGCCGGATATATTACATTCAGCCCATGTTCCTGGAGCACAGCCATTTAAAAGTTCCGGCTTCTTTCTTTTTATAGGACAGACCAACATGGGTGGCATATAATTTCCAGCAGCATTGGATCATAGCTCAATAGAAATAGTTTTTCCTCTATTTGCAGAGGATAGGAAGCCAACTTGTTTTTTACCTTTTGTAGCTATGATTTTCAATGTTCTCTTTGAAACAGAGGAAATTCCACTCTCATCACAATTGTAGATTCGGTCAGGGGTTAATTTCTACTTATCGTACAGTTCCCCAATAATCATACAATACTTTGACACATTTTCTTTGTTAAAGAACAAGGCCCTAGTAATAGACGTTGGCTAAGGTTAATTTATAGATAAATCAGGGTTTCTTTTCAAGAAGCCTTTTAATCAGTCCATGCCAACTCCTTGTTTTTCTTTGTTAAAGTTATGAGTATTTTTTTGTTTTTCTCAGCCAGCTGGAAAGCAAGTTTCCTCAGGTAATTAGTTCTTAGACCAAATAAACGACCTTCTATGTGTTTTATATAAGAAGATAATTATTTTTCTTCCTCTTCTGAGAAAACATGTGACATAGGGCCTAAACAGGTAGGATTTCGACGGTTTACTCGCAATTTTCTAAGCGTAGTTTCTTTACCTTACGACCCGCCTCGGTGGCGTAGTTAGCTAACGTGCTAGTCGTGTTGAGCTCAACTGTCGAGGACGGGGAGATCGAGGTTCGAATCTCGGTCGGGTGAACTGGGGGTGGCTTTTCCTAAATGGTTTTCCACTTTCCCTCCACGCAAATGCGGGTTCACTTCCTGTATATTCAATCTTCCCAATTCCAAACCCATTAACGTAATTAGTACTTAAGCGTATAACCCAAACGGGTAGTAAGACGCGGTGTTAAATAACAATAATAATAATAATTTACCTTACGTTCCAATGTGGTCTGAGGTACACTGGACGTAGAAGCTGCTTTAAAATATCTCATTCTTCCACTCAATATTTCTTCAACTGAATTTTTCATATGTCCATCTGACCAGTTTCCTCTCTGGGTAGTTCTCTAGCTAAGCACCACATCGTGAAAAAGAATATTCAATAAAACCACATATACCTGAAACTAAAATATTTAAATATGCAAATAATTCATTTGATTAAATATGGTTGGTCTACTAAAATAATGCTTTTAATATTGGGGCGAAGGGATAATATGGGGTAGTACCACATCATAACCCAAAGGGCTGTACCCCGTCTTGCCCCATTATGCTATTTTAAGGTTAAACTAAATTCTTTGAACAGCAACAAGTGGTAGTAACGTTTTCTTTATATGATTTTGAAGCTCAAATGATTTGCTATTCAAATTATTATTGGTTTTAATAAATAAAATTGTCTTACTTACTTGTTGTTGTTGGTAAAAAGTATGAAAATAAGATCAACCTGGACGTTTTTACGGTTGCCTCTCTTGGAAGTCTCAATCATGTATCTGTAATGGCGGTGACAACGTGTTCTGCCTTCGCATACTCCCTTGATTGAGTTCAAACAATCACAGCTAGGCTGCAGCATTTCCCAAGCCCAGATAGTGCAATTTCCCATCTTGCCCCCATACCCCATTTTGCCCTACTTTACCCTACTATCGAAGAAATGCAGCTGCGATCTTGGGAGGATCAGTATAAAGAAAAATACTAAAATTTCTCATACCTTAGGAGAGATGGTATAGTACAATGCAATAACAAAGGATAGCACATATAAATATTATGTATATAACGCTATTATTCAATAGAATAGCAATTATAACCATAACCAAAATTGCCTACCTCAGGCATAGCTTTATAATCCAATATTGAGTTGAGAAAAACCAGAGTTAAATAAATTAAATGGTAGAGAACTTTATTACTTTCTCTCTATCTTACAGGTAGAGAAAGTATGGTGATCGTCAAAAAAATCGAACTCGATATTTTGATGAATCTTGACGTTTCATGACTCCCTGGATCCGAAAAAGTTGTTTTTGAATTTCCGTCTGTCTGTCTGTCTGTCTGTCTGTCTGTACCTCCAACTAGAGCCTAAACTATTTTACCGATTGAGCTGAAACTTGATATCTAGGGTTTTCATAGGGTTGCCCCGAGGGGTTTTTGGAATTGGATATCTACCCCTAAAATTAAGGGTAGTTTACTGAAGGGAAAAAAGAGAAAAAGTCGATTTTCTCAAAATCGGCTCTAACGATTTTGATTAAATTTCATTTATGAACATTAATAAATATTCCAAACAAAATGGCTACTCTCAATATTTCGGCAAAATGGCTTTAAGGGCTCCGGTCTGATGCGTAAATTAACATTTTTTATAATAGCTCCGAAACTATTTGAGATATGAAATTACTTAGCATTACAAATATGTATATATATTTATAATACAAATATTTTATTCGAAACATATTTTTATAAAATCAATAATTTTCAATCTATACGCAATTATATATATATTTTTAGCTTTTTGGACATTAAAGCTTAAGTATTGCGATCGTAAAAAAAACTAACCTGAAATGTTGATGGATTTCGACGTCTCATGACCCCCCGAACCCTAAAAAATAGTCTTTGCAATGCCGTCTGTCTGTGTGTCTATTAAAACTTAAAATTAAGGGTAGTTTACTGAAGGGCAAAAAGAGAAAAAGTCGATTTTCTCAAAATCGGCTCTAACGATTTTGATTAAATTTCATTTATGAACATTAATAAATATTCCAAACAAAATGGCTACTCTCAATATTTCGGCAAAATGGCTTTAAGGGCTCCGGTCTGATGCGTAAATTAACATTTTTTATAATAGCTCCGAAACTATTTGAGATATGAAATTACTTAGCATTACAAATATGTATATATATTTATAATACAAATATTTTATTCGAAACATATTTTTATAAAATCAATAATTTTCAATCTATACGCAATTATATATATATTTTTAACTTTTTGGACATTAAAGCTTAAGTATTGCGATCGTAAAAAAAACTAACCTGAAATGTTGATGGATGTCGACGTCTCATGACCCCCCGAACCCTAAAAAATAGTCTTTGCAATGCCGTCTGTCTGTGTGTCTATTAAAACTTAAAATTAAGGGTAGTTTACTGAAGGGCAAAAAGAGAAAAAGTCGATTTTCTCAAAATCGGCTCTAACGATTTTGATTAAATTTCATTTATAAACATTAATAAATATTCCAAACAAAATGGCTACCCTCAATATTTCGGCAAAATGGCTTTAAGGGCTCCGGTCTGATGCGTCAATTAACATTTTTTATAATAGCTCCGAAACTATTTGAGATATGAAATTACTTAGCATTACAAATATGTATATATATTTATAATACAGATATTTTATCCGAAACATATTTTTATAAAATCAATAACTTTCAATCTATACGCAATTATATGAATTTTTTTAACTTTTTGGACATTAAAGTTTAAGTATTGCGACCGTAAAAAAAAACTAACCTGAAATGTTGATGGATGTCGACGTCTCATGACCCCCCGAACCCTAAAAAATAGTCTTTGCAATGCCGTCTGTCTGTGTGTCTATAAAAACTTAAAATTAAGGGTAGTTTACTGAAGGGCGAAAAGAGAAAAATTTGGTTTTCTCAAAATCTGCTCAAACGATTTTGATTAAAATTCGTATCTAGGCGTTGATTAAGATTATAAATAAACTGGCTATTTTCATTTTCCTATGAAAATGATTTTTAGGGTACTTTACAGAAGCGTTAATTTCCGTATCTCCACAACTATTTGAGAAACTAAACAACTTATCATTGCAAAATTGTAGGACTATTAGAAATAAAAAACTTTTATTTGACATATATTTTTATAAAAGCAACAGTTTCTGAGATATTTGCAAATATATTAATACAATTTTGTGAGCTTTAGTTGTAAACATATACTACTTAAGTCTTAACGCAATAATTCTCCAATGCCATAGAGTAATTAAATATAAGTATCTAAAAAAGTATGTTATTTTTCCTTAAAGCTCTTAGGAGAAATGTTTGCATAGCAATGATCTATCTCCATTTTAGACTCAATAGTCAATATTTACATTTTTTATTGGTCAAAATGTATAAATGAATAATTAAATATCAATGCGATGACTTGAAGATCTGCAACACCTTATAAAATGTTAAAATTTTAACCAGAAATCGAAATTTTAATACGAAGTGTTGACCCTTGTGGAAGACATTAAACTGTTTGAAATGTTCTTAGGTGGACAAAGATGCGCCTCTTTTCTCATTGATTCTATATCATTGTACATTATTTAATGCGTCTTCTTATGTGTAGTGGTGATGATACAATGTACACTATTCCTTTCAGAAATCTTACGAGTTTATAGAAAGAGAGAGAAAGTCTGTGCGGTGCGCCGTACCATCTATTTTATTTAGCACCACGTCTTACTACCTATTCAGATTATACGATTAAGTTCTAATTACGCTAATGATTAGTAATTGGGAAGGTTGAATATAAAGAAGGTGAACCCCCCTTTTTATACGTGGAGGGAGAGTGGAAAACCATTAAGGAAAGGCCACCCCCAGTTCGCCCGAGAAAGATTCGAGCCTTGATCTCCTCGTCCTCGGTAGTCTGGCTCAAAATGTAACTAGCGCGTTAGCTAATTACGCCACCGTGGTGGGTGGTACGGATTTTCACACGGGCTTTCTCACTCAATTGTTTAAAAATTGAGATATTTACTCAAATCTCGTAATATATGTGAAACGAAATAATATACACCAGTAAACTTGAGCAAAAATTGTGCTATACTTACGTAAAACATGTTTTTGAATCCCATTTTTAAATTTTACAATTTGATCTATAAAGAATTAAAGTCCTCATTTGTATATTTGGACCAATAAAAAATATCGATTTTGAGTCCACAAGGTCCAACACTTTGTATTAAAATTATGACTTTCGGTTAAAATTGTCGACAATGCTTTAGGGTTGCTCATCTTATAGTTATCACATTGTTATTTAATTCCTCATTTATAAATTTATACCAGTAAAAAAATGTAGATATTGACTAATTGGTCAAAAATGATAGAGATAAATCATTGCTGTACAAACATTTCCTTTAAGAGGTTAAAGGAAACAGAACATCATCTTTTTGAGGGATTTACTTATTTACTTACTCTATGGTAT
Organism: Timema bartmani; assembly: GCA_902151455.1. Classification (NCBI taxonomy): domain Eukaryota; kingdom Metazoa; phylum Arthropoda; class Insecta; order Phasmatodea; family Timematidae; genus Timema; species Timema bartmani. Next base: position 22,061 of record CABFWB010002452.1, read on the forward strand.
TAGATAATTATTGCATTAAAACTTAAGTAGTATCTCTATAAAACTAAATTCAAAAAATGTTATAAATATATTTTCCAATATTTTAGAAACTATTGTTTTTATAAAGTTCTATTTAAAATAAAAGTTTTAAATTTAATAGTACTACAGTTTTATAATGAGAATTTATTTATTATATCACTTAATTACGGCGATACGGAAATTTCTGCTTTTGTAAGGTACCTTAAATTCATTTTCATGGGAAAATGAAACTAGCCATTTTAATTTATACTCTTAATCAACGCATATATTTAAATTTTAATCAAAATCGTTTGAGCCGAATTTGAGAAAATATTAATTTTTTTGCACCCTTTACTAAACTACACCTAATTTTAGGGTTTGTCCGATACTAACTTGAAAATACTATTCTAAGGTTGGTAACCAAACTTTTTATATTTTAAGCACATTTTATACATGATATTTTAACAGAATTTAATCTAGATGGTATCAAAACTCATGTTTTATTTAATAATCTAGAAAGTATTTGTTTTAAAATTGTCTTCATTTCAGTTCGAATAGGTATTCACATATTACTATGATAAAGAAATGTCCACAATGGCACACGTGTTTCTCCACACATGCATTCTCAGTAAGAGCTCAGAACCCACAGTCAACAATGAAATAAAAGAAATCAACACCAATTACCTGGCTTTTAATCACATTAAAACAAAGAGCTACACATCATATATAATCAGGATGACACCCCTTACAAAACACAAACTATTGAATTTATCAAATTTCAAACTAAATTGGTAGGTCTGAAATAAATCCCAATATTTCTTAAGTCTCACAATTGGAATAAGATTAAAATAAACAATAACCATATTTAGATAAAAGTATATCCTAAGTTAAGTTCACAATTTTAATTATATTCAAAATATAAAATATATATATTTGGGTAAATTATACCCTAAGATAAGTTCACAATTTGAATAACATTCAAAATATACAAGATCCATATTTGGGTAGAATAATACTCTGAGTTAAATTATTCTAAGTCTACATGCTTTTAACTTTTTTTTTTAGAAAAAAAAATCTTTTAAGGAAGTAACCATAAATGTTCTATATCACTTTTTTAAAAATCCCCCTTGCGGGACGGGGTTTAGATTATCTCCGCAGTAACCCCTGCTTGTTGTAAGAGGCGACTAAAAGGTGAGGCTTCTGTGCAGAACGTTTCGTGCAGGAAAAACATATCCTAAATCTTTCCTTTCACCTCCTTTTTTTTCTTCCCTCCCTTTCACTCTATTTTTTCATTATTCTCCCTTCGCTTTTTCCCTCCTTACCTCTTTCTTCCTTTCCCCTGCCGTTCAGTCCTGCACAAAGACTTTTGACCCCTCCGTTGACGACCTTGGCATCTAACACAGCTTTCCCTGGACGATTATTGGATACCACTGCTTTGAGCTCCTGAGTGAAAGTGCGCCGGTTGTAATATCTTAATAGAAGGGTCTTAGGGATGACAATAACCGGGTACCCTACTTTGAGAAAAGACCGGTTGCGTTCACGAGGGCCCGGACGTAAAATTGGCACTTTCCTACACCCACTTGCTGCGACGACCTCTCTCTCAGCGATGCCCTATGCGAAGGTTGTCATGTCTAGCGTCGTATGGGGCCTCTCGTCGGGACAGTTAACAGGGCCATATGTGGTAGCACCAACTTGGATCACCCTGGGTCTACGATCCAAGTACTGTGTAGGTTGTCCCCTAATACGGCATGGCCGATAACCTTGTCACCGCTGGCACCATACTGCCAAATTCTGCTGGCACCTCACTGCCCGGACCCTCACAGGGCCGTAATATTGATAAGAGGTGGAAACGGGTAAGGCCGTCCAGCCCTATTTTGGAAAAAAACCCAGGAAGTGGTGAGGCCCCAGCCCCGCTTTCTGGTGATATCTTGAAATGATGACACTGAGAACCTTAAACGTGTCAGCCCATTTATCCTCGAAGGAGCGATAAATAGTGTAACAAAATCGGACGTTTCGATAAGGAAATTGCGTGATGGCACTATATTGATTCAGACTGCGACTGACATCCAGTCCTCCAACATTATGGCTAATACTGAAATGCCGTCGAGTAGTACGACTTATATACCGGTGAATGTGGAACCTCACAGGTTCTTCAATGTTTGCAAGGGAGTGGTCACTTGCTTTGACCTCGACTGCGTGAGCATTGAGGAGATCTGTGAGGAGCTTTCCCCTCAGCATGTCACCGAAGTGTACCGTATTATCACCAAAAATAAAGGACAAGAAAAAAAAGACGGATACGTATATCCTCACATTTGTGACTCCTACCCTTACGAAGGAGGTCCGAGCAGGTTTCCAAGTGCTCAGGATCCGGTCGTATTTCCCTAACCCTTGGCGTTGTTTTCAGTGCCAGGAATTTGGGCATACGAAGCTGCGATGCCGTGGTAAGCCGACCTGTGCAGATTGTGGACAAGAGGCTCACAACACACCATGTGAGTCTCCGAAATTCTGCGTAAACTGCAAGGGTCCACACTCCGCATGGTCTCGGGCCTGTTCGAAATGGAAGGTAGAGAAAAAATTCCTGGAGATTCAATCCGAAAAGAAGATCTCATATGTCCAGGCACGCAAGGAATATGTATATAGTCAGGCTCCGGTATTTAAAACTTCATATAGCCAGATTGTCAGCCAGAACATCAACTGTCCCAACTGCGATTGGGCAGTTAATCTTGACAACACGTCTACGAGACCGGTTCCATTAGTCTCTGATCGAGACATCCATAGTTTTACTGATCCAAATACTGTGGCGTCTAAATTTTTACAAGAGGCGAAACCACCAATAAGGTCGTCTCCCCCACCTGTACCACCGAGGAGCCCTCCTCGAGGAACCCCCGAGCCCACCTCGGGGAACACCCCCGAGCCCTCCTCGGGGAACACCCCCGAGCCCTCCTCGGGGAACACCCTCGAGCCCACCTTGGGGAACACCCCCGAGCCCTCCTCGGGGCCCAAAAATACGTGCGGCCGTTGTCGAGCCGCTCAATCCCGCCTCTGGGACTCCGGAGGTTGGGATGAGTGGTAGAACAGGTGAGGCCGCAAAGGTGATCCCCACTGGTGCCTTAAGGAAGGACCAGTGAGGGACCACCGAAAAAATTACTGTAAATAAAGCGCCGAAGGCCTTAACAAAGTCTTCGCGCAAGGATCAGCCGATCCTGTCTCTCCAGGATAAATCAAAACCTCTCCTGAAGCAGGAGGTCCAGGAGAGACTGGTAAAAGCTAGAGGGCCTAAAAAGGGCCTCAATCAACTTTTATTTTTAAAATATAACGTTATGGATTGCGAGGATAATTAAACTTTATAATAATAAATAATGTCGCTACTACAATGGAATTGTAGGGGTTTCTTTGCTCGTGTAGAGGAAATTAAACAAATAATTTATTCCCTGCATCCCCCCATCTTGTGTTTGCAGGAGACCCACTTCCAACCAACTGACAACCCAGGCTTCGTGGGTACGATGCATATCGTACCGACAAGCCATTCTTTAATCGGGCTAGTGGAGGTGTGGCTATACTCGCACGAAGCAACATATACCATAAACATATTAATATCGTATCTGGTCTCCAAGTGATCGCTGTCCGAATATCCCTTGTTATGGAAGTGAATATATTCTGCATCTACCTCCCACCAGGTGAGCGCGTTTCCAAGAGGACCCTAGAGGCCCCCTTTATACAACTTCCCGCCCCCTATATCATCTTGGGGGATTTTAACGCTCATAACCTGGTGTGGGGGTCTAATTATACAGACGCACGTGGGAGGATGGTAGAGGATATTCTTGTCTCGGGAAACCTGGTGTTAATGACTAAACTCTTTTTTTTATATTAATTATAAAATAAAAGTACATAAACTAAAAAGTTACTGCCTTTTGTTGTAAGGAAATTTGTATTTTCTTAAAAGGACATCAGCCATCACATTTAAAATATCTATAAAAAATTGTAAACTAAGAGTAATGGAACAATTTTGGCTCAGAACATCAAATTAACGTTAGGAAACCGGCTTGTAATATCATAATTTATTTTAAGTCATCTCCTAAATTATATTAACAGTTTTCTTTAAATTTCCAAAAACTTAGGCCTACTACTCATGACTCATACCTAGAGATAGGGTAAAATAGCATTAATTTTCAGTTTTTTTAGCATTAATTATTGGAAATTTAGCGTTTTGTGGCATAATTTAGCATTTTGTAGCAAAATAGGTAAAAATGTCTTTCATCAATGTTTTTAGGGCCTATACAAATGATTTATGATAAAAGCAACGACTAACGGAATGTGGCGATTAGCCGGATGGGCTGTGGAAGGCACAGGATGCAAGTAAAACCCGAGCTGAAGCACACAGACGAGTGAAACTCAATAATTTTTTAATCACTTATTTTCGCTGAAAAACATCGTTTTATAGAAATTCTCAGCATTTTATTTAAATGTACAACATTTTCAGGGAATTAGCGTCTATTTCGCTAAATAGAATAATTTAGCTAAAATACTCTCAAAATCACTTTTTTCGCATTAATTCGCGGAATAAAAATCGCTTTAAACAGCTTCAAATGCCATGAAACGTAAAGAAAACTTATAAATACCCTATTTTCGACCCTTTTTTTTTTTCTTTTCGTGTTTTTTGCAAAAGCGAATACACCCTATCTCTACTCATACCCTTTTAACAATTCAAGATTCATCTTAAAAAATTCAAAAACTAAACAATTTTGACCCATTTTTGGTTCAATCTTTTTTGAGAATTTGAAAATTCATAAATATTAATATTAATATTAGCATTATTAATTATTAATATTATTAATATTAATATTAACATTAATAAATTTAATTTAATATCAATTATTTGATGTCTCCAATAAAAGCAGTTTGTAACGAGCTTATGGAATATACACTATGTTTGACAATTATGAGAGATGGGAATGATTTTTTAAATATGAATAAAATGTTATTCATGTAGTAGATCAGTATCTGTTTCAACTTCCTAACCAGGCACACTTGAAGGGGAATCTACAATCAGAGCCTTAACTTGTTTTTACTCCTTTCTAGACATGTATTAATATATTTTTTTCAAATTAACTTCCTTTCCATGCTTCTTCAAATAAAATTAATGGTCTCAATCTAACGGTGTTTTTTTAATATCAAGATATTCCAGGTATTTTAATTTATAAATGTAGTTTGACAATTATGAGAGATGGGAATGATTTTTTAAATATGAATAAAATGTTATTCATGTAGTAGATCAGTATCTGTTTCCCTTCCTAACCAGGCAACTTGAAGGGGAATCTACAATTAGAGCCTTAACTTGTTTTTACTCCTTTCTAGACATGTATTAATATATTTTTTTTTAAATTAACTTCCTTTCCATGCTTCTTCAAATAAAATTAATGGTCTCAATCTAACGATGTTTTTTTAATATCAAGATATTCCAGGTATTTTAATTTATAAATGTATAGTATTTATTTGGTATTAATAACACGTTTTTAAGTATTGGTCATATCCCTACATCCACATTTATTTTTAATTAATTACTAGCTACTTATTCATACAGCTTTTACCAATCAATTTTAGGAAAGACCTATTCAATTTGTTATTTCTTTTTTGTGATCCCTCAGAAAAGAAAAATTGAATTTGAGTTGTTGATGGACGTTTTATGATCCCCTTGACCATTGAAAGTGGCTTTATCAATTACGCCTCTCTGTGTTTCTTCAACTCTGACTAGAGAAGAAGCCATTTTACCGATAAGACTAAAACAAGGTATCTAAGGTTTACCTAAGTAAAGATAAATAATGATCGATTTTCTCAAACTCTACAATGACAATTTTGATTATGATTCGTTTCTAGAAACTGTTTCACATCACAAACATAATAGTGCTTATCATTTCCCCATGAAAATTACTTTGAGGGTACTTTACGCCTTTCCAGCATTAATATCTTAGATTAGATCGTTTTAAGAATGGTTTTGTGTGATGTTTAATATCTGAAGCCATAAAGTGACATATTTAGTTACTGGACTACCCCAGCTAATAATTAAATATGCTGATAAATGTCAATAAAATGTTACTGGCCCAGTATCCAATAAATGTAAAATAAATTGGCTAGTCACTGTAAGTTTAATATAATATACTATTTCATATTATTCTCATTATGCCTAAACATTCCAATTATAATTCAAAATGAACTTAAAAGATATACGGGAGGGTGGTTGTTCAGTAAGATTGATTGCTAAAAAAAACTCCAGTGGTGTTGAACAGAGATCATCCAAAGAAAACATAACAACAAACATATTTAAATTTTCCACAGATGGTGTTTTCTATAGTCCAATGATTGTGTATCCTTATCAAATAATTCCCGACAGAATTTACAAGTCGGTTCCTTAGGACTGGGGCATTGCCAGGTGATAAGGGATGGATGGCAGCGGAAGTTTTCTTCGAATACATTGCCAACGTTTTTCAGCCATATCTCCTGGAGCAGAGTGATGGTCACAAGTCACATCTCATCCCAACTGAGTGAACTGTGTAATAAACTAGGAATACATTAATAGCGCTTCATACTAATGCTACACGAACCTTGCAACTTAAAGATGTAGCAGTCTTGCACCCAATAAAATGTTTTGGCGTAAAGGAGTGAGGAATTGGCTGTTCAGCAATCCAGGCGATGTTGTAACGAAGATATAATTTGCAGCACTTCTAAAACGAGTAGTTGAATCTAAAGTTAAACAAAAAAAACCTGATTTATGCGGACTTTTTACTTTAATCCTGATGCTGTTGACGACGGTAAATGTCTGGTTAATTCAAAGAAGAAAGAAGTTATTAATATTGAAACAAAGAGTAAAGATAATTTGAGTGTTGCCATGACATATTCTGAATTTATTGAAATTATTGTTGGGAAAGACAAGATTGAGAAATTAATAAAAGAAAATAATTCTAATAAACGGGAAATTGAAATCTTGATTTTACTTTTCAGATTGTGGTAATATCTTGAAGGAAAAAAAAGATGTGATTTATCTAACTGAAGTGAGACTTAACGAAACCATCCATGACACACCCTTATGTAGTTTTATTAATTCAGTGATAGATACTGATTCTAATGATAAATTAAACCAAGAAAATCGTAGTGAGAGTAGCCAAGAGGCCAGACGGGATTTAGTAAATTCTCTTAAGGCAGATGATCAAATAAATGCTTCTTCTAATGAGAAATCTAGTAAAATTTCCAACATTGAATGCACCAACAGTAGTTCTTCAATTTTAAAAGTGGTCAAAACTGATGACTTGGAGGAGTTTCTTACATGGCCGAAAAGGTAGACGTTATAGTGGAAGAGTACCAATTGCTGTAACATCTAAAATACACCAGGCTGTGTTTGAAAAGAAACGCGAAGCCAAAATTCAACAAGAAAAAAAAGAAAAGGCAATTAGAAAATTACAACGCGAAGAAGAAAACACAAAAAATAACATTGAAACAGAAGTTATTAAAAAAATAGTGAAAACAATAAGGATAATCGCGTATGCTATGTTTGCAGCAGTAAAACAGACACATTTTAAGTGAGGTTGATTGTGATATTTGCAAAAATATATATCATGAGAAGTGTCTACCAAAATAACACTGAAAACATATTTGAAACGCAGATGATGGTGAACCATTTTTGTGCCATAATTGTTATAAATAAGATACAGAGTCTGGTGAAAACATTGATGAAGAGAGTGATGATATGGATAGTATGGATGTTGACCAACGTTATACACTTGTCACAGAATAAATGAAGTAGGCCTAGAGTAGACATCACCAACAATTTTGTAGTAATAACTAAATCATATATTATAATTATAATGTAGTATTGTTCAAACAAAATATAACAGCGGCCAATAACTATATAGACAATGGGCTGCAAAAACTGCAAATAACGGCCAATAACTATACATTTTGGTAGATCTTTACTATATTTAAAATAAATCCAATACTAAGAAAACATTAGGTTTTAGTTAATTGAGATGTAAATAATAAATAAACAAGATTTCTGAAAACAGATTCACTTTTATTCTCTTTCAAGATCCAAAAATTACAAGCGGTTTTAAGCATGACATTTTCCTTAAGTGGCCAATACCTTTACCCTAGGTACCTAAATGTTAGTCTATTAGTAGAATTTATCATGGCTCAATTTCATATATATATGTTACTGTGAATGTGCTGAATTCTTTATTTTGTAAAATAACCAGTGAATATATAGAATCACTGAAAGCGATGGTTTATTTAACAAATTATAGTGTAATGATAATAATAATAATATCTAAATTTACCAATGATTTTATAACTTTCCCAATGCAGTTTGGTGAAATTATGAAACATGAATTATATTATATATATTTACCGGTTATTTTATAAAATATCTAGTGTATATAGATAAAAATATAGAACATAAATCCAAACTAACTTAAACTAACCTAATCCAACTTAACCTAAGCTAAAATAAACTAATCTGCGCTTGTCTAAACTAACCTAACTTGCCTAAACTAGCCTAACTAAACCTAATATTGACGTGACTTATTAACATTCACTGGTGGTTGATGGTAATTTTGTAAACTCACCGGTGATTTTGTAGATTGTTCGGCGAGTATGTGTAATAGTGAATACATTTTTTACATTCCCCAAGTGAACCAGTGGCTTTGTTAAATCACCGGTGACTTTACAAACTCATCACATTAAGCACATTCACAGTAGCATATATATTATATACAAATAATTTTAATACATTTATTTTTTATTTCCGTAGTTAAGTTATACAACTATGAATGGACTTAATTCAAACTCAACTATAGACCCTACTCATTTAAATACCCGGAAGCTATTAGAGCTTAATAGAACTTGACGTATGCTTGTGTCCTCTCAAGGCCTCAATACGTATAGTTCAATCCTCCCTTTTCAATGAACTAATAGTTCCTCCTATTACACAAATCCATGAGCTGCCACTGCTCATTAACCTTTTAATAGTCAAATAAAATATATTAAAAGTTTAATCTCTTAAAATTCCAAAATAAAGTATTAGTAAAATAAGATAGCCGGCCGAGGTTTAATATCTTCTAATCCCTTACGCTTACGTCATGTTCGCCGAACATACGCAATAACAGAATGAACTCAACTTCATCTCAACTCTTCAACTGGACAAATCCTTAGAACTGTGCACTTTTGTGGATGGCGGTCTGATGATACCATCATATGTTGATGATAAAAGTAGCCTAATTAGTGTATTTTACGACATTTCTATTGATAGTGATAATTATTTTTTTACACCATCTAACTACCAGTTTGGATATTGTCCCTAACTCGTCTTAGTATCCTTTTTAGGCTATACTTGTATATATTAATTATGCTAGTGGAGTAGGAATGAGGAAGTTAAAACTCAGATAAAATTCATCCGAATTAACGCGAGAAATTGAGTGGGAACCTAAATGTAAAAATAAAAATTCTTGACACATATTATCCAAATTCTTGCCGTCACCACCAGCTCAACCTAACACGAGAGTGTTGCATTTTGGACCACGCTATTAGTGACTCGGACTATTTGAATTGAACTATACTATATGTTACTTATCGGTGAATATTAGAAAACAAGTGGGACTTCAAAATGACGTTTCAACAATCATACTATTATACACGGATATTAAAAATATCAATTATTCCGTTAAAAGAAACAATTTATATGAAATTTTAGTTAAATGTGTGATACCCAAAAAACTTGTCAGGATTATTGACGTATATTTGACTGATACGCGTGGCAGGGTACGGGTTGGATGCAGCTTACTAGACTTTTGAAATATATAATAAATAGGTTTAAACTAGGAGATGATTTTTCCCTATTTATTTCTAATCTAGCCTTAGAGTATGCTATTAAGTTAATGCAGCAGAGTGGGGGAGAATTGACACTAAACTATACAATGAAGCTATTTGATACTCAGATGATTTATCTTTATTGGCCAATAGTAAGGAAACTGTTACAATAAATGAAGACATTTTAATAGAGGCCAGCAAGGAAAGAGGTTTAGAAGTGAACGCTAAAGAGACTAAACAAATTATCACAGAGAGGACACAGATTGGGGTCGATAATTTGGATTATTATTAGCACCGCGTCTTACTGCCCGTTCGGGTTGTACGCACATACGCTAATGTGTGATTTGAATAGAACTATCTCAAGATGGGGATAGGGTGGAGTGAGGGGGACTGAATAGAACTATCTCAAGATGGGGATAGGGTGGAGTGAGGGGGACTAAATAGAACTATCTCAAGATGGGGATAGGGTGGAGTGAGGGGGAATGGATAGAACTATCTCAAGATGGGGATAGGGTGGAGTGAGGGACAATGGATAGAACTATCACAAGATGGGGATAGGGTGGAGTGAGGGGGACTGAATAGAACTATCTCAAGATGGGGATAGGGTGGAGTGAGGGACAATGGATAGAACTATCACAAGATGGGGATAGGGTGGAGTGAGGGGGACTGAATAGAACTATCTCAAGATGGGGATAGGGTGGAGTGAGGGACAATGGATAGAACTATCACAAGATGGGGATAGGGTGGAGTGAGGGGGACTGAATAGAACTATCTCAAGATGGGGATAGGGTGGAGTGAGGGACAATGGATAGAACTATCACAAGATGGGGATAGGGTGGAGTGAGGGGGACTGAATAGAACTATCTCAAGATGGGGATAGGGTGGAGTGAGGGACAATGGATAGAACTATCACAAGATGGGGATAGGGTGGAGTGAGGGGGACTGAATAGAACTATCTCAAGATGGGGATAGGGTGGAGTGAGGGACAATGGATAGAACTATCACAAGATGGGGATAGGGTGGAGTGAGGGGGACTGAATAGAACTATCTCAAGATGGGGATAGGGTGGAGTGAGGGACAATGGATAGAACTATCACAAGATGGGGATAGGGTGGAGTGAGGGGGACTGAATAGAACTATCTCAAGATGGGGATAGGGTGGAGTGAGGGACAATGGATAGAACTATCACAAGATGGGGATAGGGTGGAGTGAGGGGGACTGAATAGAACTATCTCAAGATGGGGATAGGGTGGAGTGAGGGACAATGGATAGAACTATCACAAGATGGGGATAGGGTGGAGTGAGGGGGACTGAATAGAACTATCTCAAGATGGGGATAGGGTGGAGTGAGGGACAATGGATAGAACTATCACAAGATGGGGATAGGGTGGAGTGAGGGGGACTGAATAGAACTATCTCAAGATGGGGATAGGGTGGAGTGAGGGACAATGGATAGAACTATCACAAGATGGGGATAGGGTGGAGTGAGGGGGACTGAATAGAACTATCTCAAGATGGGGATAGGGTGGAGTGAGGGACAATGGATAGAACTATCACAAGATGGGGATAGGGTGGAGTGAGGGGGACTGAATAGAACTATCTCAAGATGGGGATAGGGTGGAGTGAGGGACAATGGATAGAACTATCACAAGATGGGGATAGGGTGGAGTGAGGGGGACTGAATAGAACTATCTCAAGATGGGGATAGGGTGGAGTGAGGGACAATGGATAGAACTATCACAAGATGGGGATAGGGTGGAGTGAGGGGGACTGAATAGAACTATCTCAAGATGGGGATAGGGTGGAGTGAGGGACAATGGATAGAACTATCACAAGATGGGGATAGGGTGGAGTGAGGGGGACTGAATAGAACTATCTCAAGATGGGGATAGGGTGGAGTGAGGGAGAATGGATAGAACTATCTCAAGATAGGGATAGTATGGAGTGAGGAGGAAAGGATAGAACTATCTCAAGATGAGGATAGGGTGGAGTGAGGGACAATGGATAGAACTATCTCAAGATGGGGATAGGGTGGAGTTAAGGAGACTGAATAGAACTATCTCAAGATGGGTATAGGGTGTAATTAGGTGGACTAAATAGAACTTTCTCAAGATATTGATAAGCTGTAATTAATGCGGTGGAAAGTATATAACTAGTTTAAAATAGGGATAGGTGGCGTACTTTGTAGGTGTGGCAATACAATTCGAGTTCTTAATACCATAGAATAAATCATTGGATAGAGATTAGTAGGTCAGTATATAGAGATAATGTACCAGCAGCATTTTTAGAGAGAGTGGGAATTCATTTAGGATAAAATACTATAAGATCACGCAGCCAGGATTTATACCCAGCATCTTCATCACTGGCAAATCAGTTTAGATGATTCTCTCGCTTAGTCCCTTGTTCTATGATTCAGGTATAAATAATTTGAACTCTTTGGTTTGTCTTCAGTGAAACGTGTGTGAACCAATTTTCGAGGATGCTGATATGGCTGTTGTTAAAAATTTATAAATCAGTATGCTTTTCCTAATATCTTTCAAACTAAATTAGTATTATATGAAAACCTTTCCGATTGAATTTTTAAAAGTGTTAATTTTTTTAAATAAATACAAATTGTACGTAGGAATGTATGAATAACTTCAGCTTTGTGAAATTAAACACAAAAGGGAAACATTTTAGCTTCAAACTATAATTCACAATAGTCATTAGTCAAATTTAATAGCGAAACTTATTAATTCTGCACAGAGGGAATAATTTTATCTGGAATACATTTTAATTGATCCAATTAAATTGATCGATATACTTTGTTTTAAAAGTTATTTAATTAAAGTTAATAAAGTTATTAAAGTTATTAAATGAGATCAATTATGGTCCCTTGACTTAGAGTCCTTTTGAATAAAATGATAAAGGTAAAAATTGTATTTTTTAATATTTATCACACACTAAACAACTTTAAAGTCAAATTAATAATAACATTTGGATATCGCCTATATGAACCAAAATAAAGCGTCACACTTCAATTTAAGTTTAATTACTTTATTTGTATAAACGTCAAGTAACAAATTATCTGACAGTAACGTTACAAACCATTCACCCTTTATAACAAACCTCAGTCTTCGTCTAGGACAAACTTGTCAAACACTACATTACACTTACACTCTAGTACAATATAAAAAATATAATTTAGGTAACTACTACTACAATGCATGCAATGTCACTTGGAAATCTCACCAAGACATGTTATTGTTACAATAATATATTAGTATATTAAACTTAAGTTCAAACATAGGTTTGTATTGGATTTTTTCTTACAATATGTGGTCATTTAAATTCTTACTAAGTTTAGCTATGTCCCATAAAATATTTATTTTAAAACTATTTTCTAATACTAACCTTATTGCTTTTAGTTGAGTAAACTCTATATTATTTGGTGTAGGGGGATGCTTTGCATCTATCTACATGTAAGTTATGTTTTTAAAATCAATGTATAATAAAATAGAGTAGTAAATTACTTATGAAACACATTCTAGTAAAATAAGATATTTAATGATATAAAGTTGATATTTCAAATAAAATGTTGACATTTTGATCTTATAAAAAAACACCTCTTTCAATAGCTCAATTACGCATCAAGCATTAACTTGTATATCAATTTGAAGTTAACCTTAGATAATATGAAATTAGAAGCAAAGAATCTCAATGTACTTATCAAAGAAACTTTACATTATAAGGCTTCATGCTAGTATATTTAATGTTTACATATTATCTCACTAGTATATTACACGTTACAATTTGGATACATTATCCAGGTTGAGCCGGCTATATTATGTTGTGTCTAATTAGCTAATACTCTTTATAATTGAGCTATCTTTGTAAAAGCAATGTTATTAGGTAAAGTGCTAGGAGTTCCATGACCACCTCCTCAAACCAAAATAGTTTCAAATATAATCCCATCATAAAATTAGAGCAAATACTGAATACCTGTGTGATATTTATCTTCTCGTAAATCTTAGAACAAAATATAACAGGACCCTGGTATTAGTATTGGGATTACTTGAATAATGCACCAGTCCATTTCCTACTTTGTTTGTAATGGCGGACTTCTGATTCAGTCGCTCTCGATCTTTCTGTCTTTGGCAACCAACACATATGTTAGTAATCGACACCTAAGGCCTCGTGGTTATTGTCACATCAATCTACACTTGAAGCCTCCAACCGTGATTCAAATACAAACTCCCTAATTAAGATCAGACATGGACTCACACCTTAATGCTTTTGGCCACGACAAAGCCTCACCGAAGATTTGCCGTAGTTATTGGAATCCATTCTTGTCACGTTCGAGTTTGCCACATATTTGCAAACATTTGAGCTATGTACAGACAAAGCCACCTGTGGAGAAAGCTTACCACACTACTGACCCAATCTTACAAATATATCTCTACTGGATCATACATATCACTTCTATATTATACCACCTTCTTAATAATGGTGTTCATATCCACATTTCTGATAGTATTAAGTTAATTATAAACCTTTAGAACATTTCAAGTGTAATTAAATTTTCATTTTCATTTGTATAGTTATAAATAACTTTAATCCCTGATAGAATTAATATTAGCTATGAAATGTATTTATTGTGTATTGTGCTTCAAATCTTTTTCACCTTTTAACATTGCAAGTATTCAGTTTTCTTTGAAATAATAGTATTTAGTTTTATTGTAAAACAACACTCCTCTATGTTTGTTAACTAAAACATGTCAGGGATGAAGAAACCTGTACTCCTATAATAGGCCATGTCAGTCCAAACTAATCTAATGTATATTAATGGCAGCTTAAGTTGATTTCCTTGTAAGTGAATTAATAAGAAACCAAAATAAAATTCATTAGTTTGGCAGATCTAAGCTTACATGGCATTGTAAAATCTTGATGCGTTTCTAGTTTTTGCGCCTACGATATTCACTTCCTTTACTAGCAATAATTTGTCTAGTTAAAGATAACTATGATATTTACACATTAACTAGCTATTTTAATACAATAATGTATTTTATATAACAAATACATACTAGTAAACCTATTTAGCAAGCTTGATTTTTTAACCATACTGTCTTTTCATTACGATGTTTTTTCCAAATATTGAATATTTACTATAGAAAACCATATACTCGTACATATAAAAATAAATGCAAACCATTGATTTAAAAATGAGGATTTAAAAAATGTATATTATGATACACACCAAAATGTTGTTTAAAATTGTTTGAATGATACCAAGAAATAAAATATAAATAAATAGGAGCTCTTTAAATACTTCAATTTGCGTATATCAACAATTCAATCATGGGTATTTTTGACCGTCCTTTCTTGAGCTATCTTTTAATAATATTTTCACAAAATAAATGTATGGTTCGCTGCACATTACTTAGGCCACTAAATATTATTGTACCCATTGGATCGACTAGTATAGACACAAATATAATATACAATCATATAACTTGTGAAATTAGTGAGGCCAATCGTTCTAAATAAATGACATTTCGCTATAATAAGATCAAGTAGTAAGTCACATAATTAGCTTTTCCCATTTATGAAGTCCTCTGCACTACTCTTTAAACCTTAAGGAGTATTGACTAAAGTATTTAAATCCCAATATAAGATTGCCACTATAATTCAATATTGTGACTAATTCTTGTTTCACATGGTAGCTATAAATAAACTCGTTAAATTAATTTTATGAAATTGAAATGGATATAAAAATTTATTTTTAATTTAACTAAGCTATAATTGGTGAACTGTTTGCATGGTAATAAAATTATCAATTAGTTTCGGCTTTATATATATAATAATAAGTAGTCTTATTAAAGAACATTAAAAGCCAATGTCGTGCCCAATACTTAATTGTTTGGATCAGTTCATTCGATAGTCATAACTGATCATGACATATTATGTGAAAGTAATCCCAGAGTGTGTCAACTCAATTAGCAAGTTCTCACTGTTGATAGCTCATGGAAAGACAAACTAATAATACCGTTTACTTGGAAAGACTGCTACCAGCTATTTTCAAAGGTGATAACAGGAGAGACTGTAAATATTACTCCGAAATCCTGAGGCGTTATAGTCATCACAGTCGGTCGTTTGGCCTGAAACAAACAGAAAGTACGTATGATAATTAAATGATATTTAGAATATAAAATAATTACTAATGTATTCATAAATTTCAAAACTATAAGGAGAATTCAAGAAGATAAAAGAATATTAGTTTTTTAACAAACATGCTCATATATGTTTACTTTGCAAACACTTATATAAGTTCTGGCAACTAGCAACTCACAGAGCCACGCCATATAACTTTAGAGCAAAAGGGAGGGTATGAAATGAAATAAAATTTACTGAAATTTTTCTAAAGATGGTATTTAAATAATATTCTGAGAACATTGTAATGAAATAGAATTTCATTTGGTAATAATTCTAATAAAAATGTCCACCCTTAATATATTTTAAAGTTAATGAATATTTTCAAAATATAAAACTCAAAGCATCCATAGGTGTAAGGAATTTTTCATGGCTGAAAGACATGTTCTGTCTCTATTGTTCTTGCTCCATCTCATTCTTTAGCTTCTCGAAGGATGGACCATGGTATAACTTTTAAAAAACGTGGATGATTCCGGAACGATTTCCTTCGAAAGATATAGGCCTACGTAAAAAGAAGGCTACAGTCATCCCGTAACATTATACGGGAAAAGTCCCCGTCAAATAAATATTTCTATTTTCAAAAATAAAAACTGTTTTAGTATAAAGAAACAGTCATTGACCTACCGTACCGGGCTAAGTGTGTAAATACAATAAATAAAGAATATTAAATTGATAGAAAGCAAGTCCTCATATATGGACAGTAAGAAGCCAGCCCTTACTAACACTAACAAGCTGGAGCACAAGACTCCAACCTCCAAGAGTCCACCCTTACAAAAATGTAAAGTGGAACCCAACAAGCAGAGGATTCATCATCATGATCAGCATCTCACCTCACAACAATGAGAGACTTCACCAGCGAAGCATAACGTTACAACATTATTAGTGATGCACCAAATTGTATCGAATCTCAAACCAGTAGAGACAATGTCCCATCCAATTGTCCAGACATTACATTTCATTGTCGTGGCTGTGTGCAATTAAAGTGACCTCCATTTTAATCACCCACGGTGTTCAACCTAATGACCCCATGAAAACACAATACCATCTCACCAAGGATGAGCTGGCTGATAGTACGTTGTTTGGAAACCCTCGCTATATTTATATATACAAACAGAGATAAAGATACATGAGTTCAACATTTTAAGATATGGTGTGGAGAAAAACCCATTATTCATTTTGTTTATAAACAGGAGCAAGACTTTCTTTGTTCGGGAAGGGGGGGGGCAGTAGGATTCACGTTACATCCAGGTTAGTAAATTAAGTTGAGTATAAAAAAAATTGTTTTATTGTATTCTTCTACAATAGACAATTATAAATGTGAGTTCTGAAATTGTTCCTTCCAACAAGTAATAGGCGTATTAATGATGGGTTATGAAAAGTGTTAAAAGAGAAAACTATTGTAAAAATCTTGTTAAATTTAAAATTATTAAAAAAAGAAAAATATCTGTACCAACCTGATAAAAGCAGTATTTAGTTAAATAATAAAATTCAAATTTGGTTCAGAAGATTGCAAAGTTATAACCATTTAAACCAAATATTTATTGTTCTTATTTAATTGAGTGTTATTATATAGAGCAACAATTTGATTTAGGCCCTATAACATCATCAGAGCTTGTCTAAATTTAAGATTTGTTTAAAAATAGGCTATTACTGTTTCCCTTTCACCTAAGAATAAAAAATATATATTAGGGACATGTTGGACTCATGTGTTTGTGACTTTAAAATAGAAGTTTAAAATAGGCCTTTGTATGAAGATATGGCTAACTGAAAAACTAATCGCGTTGATTGTAGAGTATGTGCTACCCTCCCCCTAACCCTTTGAAACATTTAGTTACGTAATGAATCAATTTATTTACCCAACAATTTAGAGCCCCAATAAAACGGTAGTAAACCACAGCGCCGAGACTCGTTCCAAACATCCAGATAACACGCAATATCTAACAAGTGACATGTTATTTCTAAACATGTCTCAGGACAAATTTGAGGACATATTAACTAGGGTTGTGTGAAAGCTCAAAAGCCCGAGTTTTGAGTCGAGTGGTTGTTTAAAGAGATCCAGAACTTTTTATTTCAATACTAGAATAATTCGAGAACTTTAAATTTTAAATTTTGCTTTTAAAATCTCAAGTTTGAGTTGAGACAATTTTAAGATATTATTCAGTAACGAACCGAGTTCCTTAATGTTAGGCCTACCCTTTATATAATTAAAATAAAATATGTCCCAATGTATTCAAATTTTACTAAACTTAGCTATAAAAAAAATTCAATCCAATTTAATTTCAATTCCAATTTAATCATAACGTTTTTATACAAACAACATTCTTCAACAATTTTACTATTTGTGTTCGGTTATTAAATGAATTCAACTTAAGATATTTTTGTTGTACAAATATTGTTTGAGCTCGATTACAGCTCGATGTTTTTATTCAAACGGGACTCAAACAAAACATGACTCGAAGGGAACAACTCCTACTCATATACCCCTCGTACCAACGCGGCCCTAATGAATTAAAACTTGACATTTTAAGTTATATAATTAAAAAAAAGGGTAAAACTGGTCATTTTCAGAGAAATTTAACCTGAAATGTTAGGATAGTAGTAAATTTTATTGGTGATTTTGAAGCTTAGCAACTGCCGCTTCCATAAGAAATACTGAAGTGTGAAAGTAGACAACATTGTAAGATATAAATACTTCCGACCACGCTAGAATCAGGAAGTCCTTTCCTAGAGGAAAGAAACCAATGTTTATTCACACAAACAAAGCAAGTCTACCTCTAAGCCTTACGCCGCTGGAAATCTGATGGTATGGCCGTCGTGAGAGTTGATTCCTTGGCTTTGCGCCGAGCACTCGTCTCTTTAGACGGCCCGTTCTCGGCCGCGGACAGTACACCCTTGCGTCCGCTGTTTGAACGGCCGTTGTCTATCACTCCATGGTTCTCTGACGAGGATTTCTTGCTCACAGAGAGAACATCTTTCTTAGTCTTGTCCCCCAGTGGAGTGTCGGGGTTCGGCAGTCCACCACCAGCACTGCTGTCGTAGTCTGGAACCGGACATTGAGCACAAAGACGTGATAGGCGTGCCTGGTGGGGGTGTGTGGGGTGGGGACACCCACCCCTCAATACTTGTGCTTTAATGGAAGTTCCCTTCAACATGAAATTAAATTGACTACATTGTTTAATTGGTTTACTTACTTTCAAGATTTCTGTTACTGCACGCGTGTATTTTATATAACCTTGTTTCAGTTATGTGAACAGTATCGTTTCAAGCACAAATATATCCTCCAAGGTAGACATATTGTTTGATTATCTATATCACCTTACAGTTTACTTGAGAAAGCGTACGTCTCATATACGTTTAACCACGTGGCTTCTATATCACACACATATAAAATGTTTTATACAACATATACATTTATTTTATTTAAAACAAGTGTACATAATATGTAGTTTATGAAAGAAGAAATATGGTATATGAGGAAGTCAATTCTATCTAAAACAAAAGGTTTATTATTCAACCCAAAATTAATAAATATCTTTAAAGAAGGCAGGTGCCTAAACATTTTTTTAAACATTAAAAAGATTATTGAAAAAAGTGTTAAACCTCTTTGAATTTAGAGTGTATAGAAAATATATGTTTTATAAAATTGAATGACTAAAGCAAAGTATTTTTACTTTAAATTAATTATTTACTGGGTGGTGTTATATTAGGCTCCATTTATTTTATATATAGGAAGTGATTAGTGAGGGCCAAAATAAAAATAATGTGTGCCCCCTCCCCAAAATTATAAAGGAAGTCATGTCAGTGAGATAATTTCTGTATACTCATATGTATAATATTAATAATCAACCATTTCCAAAACTATGGTCACCTTTTATGGTGTCAATAAATAATAAAAAAACTATTTTTTTCCTAATGACTAATGAGGCACATCAAGTTTAGTTAATGTTAGATTTAATCAATTTTTTAAAATTAATTGCTAGCTCTGTATATTGATTATAATAACTCAAATTTTTGGAAGAATTCAACCATCTGCTTCTACAGTCAAGAATTCTAAATGAAAGTTTAACACAATACTGTATAGTTTTTATAGTAACACATGGTTTATATTGTAAACTATTTTAATAATGTACTGTACACTTGTACATGTCTAGCCACGATAATCTGCATAAAAGAACGTTAGCAATTATTTAGATCCGTGAGCGTCCTTGTACATTTCTACGTTTGTTCCTAAGTTTAATAAGGATAAATAAACGATTAATAATATATGATAGATAAACACATACGCATACAAACATTACAAACATTACAAACATACACATTTACCTGAGTAGCTACTTTTCTTAATTATGTTATAGACGGTATCCATAAGTAAATTTTAAATAAACTTGGTGCACACATTTTACTAAGAAACATTTGTTAAACTAGTTTGAAAGAGATAAATATAAATATAAATATAAGAATGATGACATTTATAAATTATATATTTAAAACGTTACTAAATATATTTTCTATTATTTCATTCACCAAATGATGTGTTTTATATATTTTCCTTTTCCATGTGAACTTGAGAAAAAATCCACTCTGCATTTACGCTACTTCAAAATCACAACTAAAGTAACCCAAATTACATAATAATAATTGTTATGCCCATTACAATATTTTTTATAGAGAAATAAAATCTTAGTGATAAGAAAAAATTGGACTTCAGCCAAATAAGTTTTAAAATATATAATTATTTTTAGCACGGATTTAACTTTGTTTTTTGTAATGGCTGTAACATTATTAACTCGAGGTTAGTAATATTAATCTAAATTGGAGTTACGCTTAACCTTTTACAATGCAAAGTTGTTTACACAATGCTTCAAATAATTTCAAGACACCCAAACTATAGTTTGGGTACTGATATTTCGTACTAGAAATAGGTTTCTATAATAGAGACCAAAAATTACTCTTTAGTCACGCTTAAGTTTCAGGGGTATGTCAACAAAAAAAACTCACATATAGAATGAAATTTTACTTTTATATTATAGGATACATGTAGTTCAGACAACCATCTATAAAAGTATATAATAAATATATCTCTATAAAAGTAAAAATTAAACTTCCTCTAGGCTCATTTCGTATGGAATGCATTATAATACCGTACCTTTTGTAAAATCATACTGAATAACTTTTAGTTTAACAAATTATAAGTTAATCAACTATTTTAAAGAAATTTGCTTCTCCTTAAATCAAATCGTTAGGTTACAAATATCAAACTTCTTCATAAGCTATGTCCTTATTTTATTTTAAGCGGTAAAGTAGTTTTAAAAATAAAGAAGAAAGTGAGCCAAGCGCAGCGTCCATGGGGACCTGTTTTAAAAATGTATCTCTAGTAAAGTTGTATTAATGACGAGGTAGAAAGAACACTAACCTTGTGACTCGGAAAACAAAAATATTGACTTGGTATTTTAAAAGGGTTCTTTCTGCATCTTGTTAGTATTAATGAGCCTTATATCACCTTTCTACATTATATTCCAACAAGAAACATTCGAGGAATATAATCTGGTGGTTGAAGCGCACGAATGTATCGCGATATGGAGTAACAGTACCAGATATTCTATACATGGCTAGGCTTTACGATTCAACATCAAATATAATATATAGCCTATATGGGTATTTTCATTCTTAATTTGACAGCAGTAGAATTAGGATCCACTTAACTGCGTTGCCTGCTTGGATATATCTAAGTAATTTTTAAACCTACATCCTGGCAGGAAGACTCCTACAGGTTATTTCCGTGAATAGGACAAATAGTCCAAGCTAGAGATGATTCATAGAAAATACGTTTACAAAAAAACTACTTCAAGATAAGAATAACAATTCTGTGACACTGTAGGACCACCTTTAGAATTATTTAACAACTTATGGTTTTTGTTTCTACGTTATATCTTTAAAACTACTTCAAGATAAGAATAACAATTCTGTGACACTGTAGGACCACCATTTAGAATTATTTAACAATTTATGGTTTTTGTTTCTACGTTATATCTTTAAAACTCGCTGAGTAAAACGTAATTTAGCTAATATGTGAAATACTATCCAGATTTGTCGTGACGTCACAGGTAGGCAACGTCCTATAAATCGTTTTAAAATAATTGCTGTTCAATTGTATTGTATTTTATACTTTCTGATTAAGAGAACGTATTGTTATCATGAATATTCTCTGCCTCGAGATAATGATGAATATTGATGTTTCATTTGCAACCAAACTTAATAAAGTGATCTTACAATTTTGTATGCCCCATGTCTGTGTCTGTCTGTCTGTCTATTACCCTGTATGGCCTACTCTAAACCAATCCTACAGCCAAAACGATTTAGTGAGTTTTGTTGGTTGGTTTATGTTAATAGTTCGAATATGAATCGTGATTTTAGTAGTTTAGTGGAAACTGAATTTGGAAACGTTCGTATTTTTTAAAAGTGGTTCTATATATATATATATATATATCTGAGAAGTGTTGAATATTATTTATAACATTGTGTCCTTGTTTTTGTAGAAATCTTCATTAAAAGGTAGCTTTCTGATGATATACCTTTTTTGAAAACTATAATATACTTTATTAAAAGAAAGTTCGCTTGTCTGATAGCATTTATTTTTAAATGTGTTAAACTAATTTTAATGGTTTCTAATTGATGGTTTGTAACGCAGGTTACTGCCCAAGTTGGGGTTTTTACGTGTGATTTGAGCGCCCATAAGACTTACAACGTACCTTGTGGTGAGCTTCCCCGTCGGCGAGAAGACCCCTCATAGTTGTGTTCTCTTCTTCGTATACTACTCCTGCTGGTGCTAATACTCCTGCTACCCCAGCTGATCCTACTACCACCCCCTCCTCCTCGTCTACCTTCTCCCCCAGTCAGCAAGAGGGCCAACAACACCCCTGAGAGAATCACCCCTACACAAGCACGTAGAGTTTGCATCCTTTCGCTTACGTGTGCTGACATCAAGTGATAGCGATCAAATGTCTTCACCAAACCGCGCAACGGTCCTCTTCAAGGTCATGACAGTGTGACGTCACGGTGTCACTGTTCAATGGGAAGGAAGGGCTGTTAAAGTGTTAATGAATGAGTTGGACAATTACCTATTAGGACACACGGGGAGCGTGAAAATGAGTGTGACCCCCTTTGTTACCCGTACTTACCCTCTTCTCTTCTGCTTAGCCACGGTCTCTTAAAGCGTTGATCTGGATATCTTTTGTAATGTGATCGTCGCTATTGTAGTGCTCAACATGTCTCATGTCGTAATAGCTTGATTGTTAGAAATCATATTGTATTGGTTAACTTACTATAAGCGGTGTGGAAGGGAACGCGAGTTCAAGTTACTATTTTAGAAGATTTTTATCACAAAAAAACGTTTTTCTGACAAAACAATGTAATATTACTCCAATAGATACGTTTAATTTAATTAGCTAAACATAGTGATCTAAATATATCTAGAATATGTGTCATAAACTTAGGGGCACTTATGATTAACATATTAAATCAAAATAAAAATTCCTGGTCAAATTCCATGATTCCTTAGACAAATATTAAGGAAATAGCATAATGCCAGTTTAAGAATCAACGGCTTTGTTTCTGGTCGTGTGATTTGTTCTATTGGCATTTGTTGGATAATTATTGCAAATGTGAGTAATATTTCAGTTGCCCTCAAAGCGTGGGCGGAGCTTTTAAACTAAAGACTTCATAGTTGATCAAATATTTACTCAAATCAAAGTGTGAAACTCTTCCTCAATTGAAGATTTTACTATAAAAAGCATTTTTGTAAAAACTTGTTAGTTTGTAGAGGCCTCCATGTGAATTTTCGGTCACCAAGTACCCCTGTAAATTTGGGATAGGGGCTACCTGCTTGTAAATTCTCGGCTTCATAAGTCCACTGGTCTCCGAGAGTATTTTGACTTTGTTTTTCTCCCCAGTTTGGAGCAGTTCACCTCCCATTTCAGAAGGCCCCTTGTAGTTATGATACCAAATATTATTGCACCATTTTGGGTTAGGGGCTACCTTGCTAGAAAATTTTAGCTTCCTAGGTTTTCTGGGTTTCTAGTTTTTTGGCTGGACCGAGTAACTAGTAATTATTATAGTGGAGATTACTGTTGTGATTACTCTTTGTCAAAAGTTAAACTGAACGTATCTACTGAAGCAATATCTTATTTACTCTGGACAGCTTCTTTTTGTAAACTAAAACTATAATCACACTGCCATTAGTTCATGCACCCTTCTACCCAACATTTACAGGTATTATTTACGATAAACTCTTATAGTTCCATTTAAATAAATGTGGTAAATCCATGGATATATTTATTTGTCCAGGCTATCTACATATTTACACTAAAAGAACAAAGATAAAGAAGGTAGGATTTAGAGGTAGTGTAAGAAAATTTGCGTGCGAGGGGAGGAAAACCCATTATTAAAGATCAACTTTTCACGCTGAGATGGGATTCAAACCCCGAAATCCTATCACTAGCAATCTCAACTAGATAGTACTGACTCCTTTGTTCACGCGCATATAGGAGTAGTGTGAACGCTCTACCATTACACCTTGGGTAGAGTGTGTATTGTGATCTTGACTTCAGCATGATGTCACAATCCTGTGTGACGTTATGATGATGTCACAAACCTGATTGGCTTATTTTAGTTTGGATGACTTATGCTCTCCCTCAGGTTTATATGGGTTTTTACTCTTGTATAAACTTGTTCAATCCTGCCCAGTTTGCCTCATATGAATTTTTAATGTGTGTCCCATTGGTTTTTTATGTGTGCCCTTGTATTTTTATGTGGTCCCCTTTGGACCGAATGCCTGAGCATGACTGGGGGTTGACGTAGGTTTGTGGAGCAGTTTTTATTGGTGGAGATCGTGCAGTCCCTGGCGTTGTGCACTTCTACATTGCCGGTGGTCGTGAATATAATGAGCTCATTTTGTCGGTCCCCCACCTCACATACACTGTCACAACACTACAAGTTTAATTCTGCCCATCGCTACTGGGGGCGGGAGCATTCACAGGCATCCTCTACTGAAGGATATCTAAAATAGAGTGTGAGCTACTGGCCTGGTCTTCCTGTTGCAAGCCTCTGAAAATATTTTGGTGTCTAATCATGTCACAACCCTAATGACTCATACCTAGTGACAGTTTGGCTGCTCTACGTGTCAAGACAGGAATGGGGGATGTAGCAACCCTATCCCTTCTATGTGGCAATAGGTATATTCCGGCGACGTCATCATTCTGTGGCAAACCTGATGACTCATAAATGGCGCTAGTTTGGCAGCTCAACAAGTCGAGACAGGAATAGATCATGACTTTTAAACCATGAGCTACTATATATGGTCTTTGACCCTGCTCATCCCGATTAATGGCATCAGTTTGGTGGCTAGACAAATCGAGACAAGAATGGGAGATGATTCACACCTGATGCCAGATTGGCAGCTCAACAAGTCGTGATAGAAATAATCACTGGCAACCCCGATTACTGGTGCCAGTTTGGCGGCTTGACAAGTCAATACTGGAATAGATCATGACCTTGAAACCGTAATTTATTACATGTGGTTAGTGCCCCTGTTCATTTCGTATAACGGCAAGACCACTTGTCGTTGATCGGAGGGTGGGGGGAGGGGTGAATATATAGAGGGCTCATTTGGTCGGCTATTTATAAGCATTTGTAGAGCCGATCAAGATAGACAAGTTGCAGCAGTTGGTAAATACTGTTGACACCATGGAGACCGTAAAATTGTGCGATCTATTCGTCAATCAAAAGTACTCGGCGGATAAGTTAAAGGCTGTCAATACAAAGTTCGGGATGAAGACGTGTGTGAGCTTAATAATGAAAAACTGATATTAACCTGTGCTGGAGTAAAACCTGGTACACCTACCATCGTGAACGTTGAACGCGTTTAAGAGATGGGAACCAGCATCGAGCAGTGTAAGCGGTTAAAAATATCAGGTAACACTTCTCCACGGCAGTCAATACAGTTTTAACATCAGTGCACGAGATAATGACGTGTACTAGTATATTGCACCAGTTCAGTGATATTAAATACAGTGGACAAATTAAATACTCAGCAAATCATCCAACGCCTTTATCATTCAGGTATGCTCACCATGCTCAGAACAGGCTATATTAGATTAATGTTTGTGGGGCATACGATTGCGGAGCATGTCTATTTGAACGAAGAAAATATTCACAGTGTGCTTGTGAATATGAACATATATTCTACAAAGTAGTTAATAATGATGGAGGTGTACAACAGAAGAGAAGCTACATCAAATTCTGCGATTCGACTTGCCACATGATAAGGCTGACAGAAGTACAGCCTTACGAGATAATCGAGGAATCATATTTGCGTGATATGACATGTGCAGTGTACATTTTCTGAGAGGGGGGCGTTGTGGTAGTGTTGTACAAGCCTCGTCCGGACTATCAACAACCACCCTCCCAGGCTTCACAACACCCGCCACCCTTCAGAAATCCTCAGCCACGGCACCCACCCCCTGAATCACCTATAAACCCAGCGTCAGACTCATCTGAGTACACACAGCCA
Organism: Timema bartmani; assembly: GCA_902151455.1. NCBI lineage: Eukaryota > Metazoa > Arthropoda > Insecta > Phasmatodea > Timematidae > Timema > Timema bartmani. Next base: position 48,666 of record CABFWB010002452.1, read on the forward strand.
GATTCAGCCGAGGACCCACCTTCAGAGTCACTTGCAAACCACATAATAATATAGTTCATTTTGCACTCTAAACTCTCAACTTAATTACCTGTAGTGGTCATAAGACCTAAATAAAATTGCTCCTTGCAATAAAAAACCATGTTGTTGTGGTTGCACGATAAGAATGTTTTAAATTAAATTAATTAATTGCTGTACGTTAATAAAGGACTAGTAAGAAAATATTGTTATTATTAGAATATGTTGTTTGGAAATCCTTGGATATTCAATGACAGGGAGAAGTTAACAACATTACTAGTGACAACTTTGCCAATATTAAATATTAAATAGCGCAGACCGGTAGATGTTAAGCCTTATTACTTATACATGTGAGTTAATATAGCTTTAGGGAAAAAAATTGTTTGATTTTTATAGTGTATATATATATATATATATATAGTTAAATGAGTAGAAGGGATAAACAAATATATTATTATTATTATTATTATTATTATTATTATTATTATTGCAAATAGTTTTAATGTTTAAATAGCGTTCATTAGTAATTCGTTCTTGTACGTCTAACCCGGATGCATAATTAGACGCGGTGATCCTATTCTCGAATTGCAATGAATAAACTATGGAAATAGGATGAAGAGGGTGAATATTGTCAGTGTTATAGGGCCATTACCAATTACAGTGAATAAACTAGGGAGATAGGACGAGAAGGGTTAAAATAAAAGCTAAATAGCCGTAACATTGAATAAGCACCAAGAAAATAAATTATCATTGTAATATTAGTGAATTATATAATGATGTAAATATAGTAAATATTCCGGACCTTCGATGTATTGGAGATCGGGGTTTGTATCCAGATTAGATGTATTTAGCAATGTTCCTTCCTAATAGGTTTTATACTCTCCCTCCACGCAGTTATGGAGAGTGGATTAAAGAGAAATCTTAGCATACCTGACCAAAGTTCGAACCCTAACACCTTCACCCTCTCCACTCCCACCTTCATGGTCATTCTGGACGCGTAATATTATACGGATAATGATATGAGTGTTAAGGAAGAAACGCAACTTTAATTTATTATTTTTCAATGTAGTTCTATTCCTCCAGTATTCGGGATATAAATATCACACAGTCAGATGAACGTAGCTAAGATACTACCAAACCAATTATCGAGGGTAGCTTGAGTTTAACCTGTACGATAGCAAGTTTACCTTGCATTTTTACACTTTGGTGCAGCTTATAATATAGTCATACTGTAATACGTCAAGGTACGACTGCTGCTACCCGTCAAGGTAAATGGAGTCTATCGATGTACCATCCCTGAAGAACTGTACTATCAGTCTACCGTGGAGAGACACCCAGTGGAACCTATGGCAACACTGAGGAAACACCCACAGTACACAACTCTGAATACAAACCCATCGATTACCATCGTGTGAGTGAGGCTATCTGTAGAATGGTGGCTTTGGGGAAATTTTCAATAAAATTAGGTTATTAATTTATATCTAATATAATATTATGATTGTAACAAACGTACGTTATAGTAACGAAGTTGATTATGAAAAAAGCACGTTTGACCATGCGGCCCCCAAAGTGGGTAAGCAGTGTTCAGTAAACGGTGTGCCTGTATGTTTTTTTAACAATTTTTTAGTTTAGTTTAGTTTCTAAACTTTTATTGATTTGGTTTGAAATAATGTTAATTGGTTTATGAAGCACCAGGGATCTTAAAAGCTTTATTTTAAAGGTGTTTATAGTAGATTATAATAGCTGTATCCACATTAAAAATAAGAAATCATATAAAAAAATCACGCGTGAAATCACGGGTTGAACATATATAGATTATAAAGAGGATTGATTTTCAGGGGAGGAAAGAGGCTATAAATCTATTAATTCTCTCGGATTCCTTACTAAACGTGTTTTCTTGAACAAACGTGTATATTAGATGCCCTAGATCAATTGGTAGTGATTCTTCTTACGGAAACAAATGTTATAGGTTCGTTTGTTAGCAGTAGGAACCAGAGCATGTATCCCGTTAATATTATGATTGTTAGCCACGCCAGGTGATGAACCAATGATCTTTGGGATTGTTTCTGGAGTGTGGATTTCAAATCAGTACCGCTAGGTAGTCTCACTATAGATTAGTCTAAAGTAATTAATTGCAAGCCACAGGTTTAAGACAGCCCTCTCGCAAAGTACTAAACTTCAGGAGTTCGAATCCTGGTCGGGTGGTACACCTCTCCTGGCCCCCCGCCACCCAAGGCCCACTGGCTGCCACCCTATTTGGTCAGTTAGGTGTCTACAGATCAAATAATTATATTTGACATAGGTTAGGTAAAAAAAGCTACTTTTATTTTTAACAAATGAAAATTACTCTAAGGAGGTAAGGACGGGGAAGGAATTCCAAATTTGCGTGGAGAGAGATTGGAAAACACCTTACTGGAACTAGAAACCTGATCTCCCTGTACAACACCATGACGTGGAGCTAATATTTGGGTTTCGAATCCCTGTCGTGTTTATTTACTGTCATAAACAGACTGAGTGTTTTTGCGTTGCGGGACTGACGCTTTAGACCGTGTGGTGGTGTTAATTTCCATTCTATCTCCGGGAAAATGCTGTATACTTCATTTCTATCAGCTAATATTTTTTATAACTTTTAGAAGTGTTCAATAGGTGGAGGTTTGTATCTCTGATTTTGAATATTCACTTATATCCTCGCAATATATTGGACAGCCAGTGACGTGGTCATAGTATGGTTTAAGGATTAAAAATATTTTGTCAAATTTCAGTAAATTGTACAAAGAGCAGTTTTCAATTGTTGGTCTACCACTCTCCTTTCCACGCAAATGTAGGTACATTACATTCCTCAACTCTACCAAATTGGCGTATATAACAGCGCTTAAACAGTGCACAATAAATAAATTATTGTAAGCCCGTAACTTTGCTTAATGGTGTCTACTAGTTTTTCCTGTAAGTAAATTGAGAAATAATTTAGAAATAAATGGTACGGATCTCCGCACGGACTTTCTCGCTCTATTGTTTAAAAATGGAGATATTTACTCAAAACTCGTAATATATGTGAAACGAAATAATATACACCGGAAAACCCAAGTATAAATTTCACTATACTTACGTAAAAAAAATTTAGAGTTCCGGTTTTAAATTTAATAATTTTATTTTTAAAGAATTGATGTCCTCATTTTATGTTTGGACCAATTAAAAATATCACTATTGGGTCCACAAGGGTCGATGCTTCTTATTAAAATTTCGATTATCGGTTAAATTTTCAATATTTTATTGAAGGTTGCACATCTTATGGTTATCGTATTTTTATTAAATTCCTCATTTATTAATTTATATTCATAAAAAAGGTAAATATTGACTATTGAGTCTAAAATGATAGAGATAGATCATTGCTGTACAAACATTTCCCCTAAGAGGATTAAAGAAAAAGAACATAAGCTTTTTGAGAGATTTACTTATCTACTTACTTTACGGCATTATAGAATTATTGCGTTAAGACTTTAGTAGTATTTCTGTAGAACTAAAGCTCACAAAATTGTATTAATATATTTGCCAATATCTCTGAAATTATTGATTTTATGAATATATACTTCAAATATTTTTTTTAATAGTACTACAATTTTGAAATGATAAGTTATTTACTATCTCAAATAGTAGCGGAGATGAGGATATTTCCGCTTTTGTAACGTACCCTAAAAATCAATTTCATAGGAAAATGCTGATAGCCATTTTTTTTTATAATCTTAATCAACAACTAGATACAAATTTTAATCAAAATCGTTAGAGCCAATTTTGAGAAAATAGATTTTTCTCTTTTCCCTTTTTATTAAACTACTCTTAATTATGGAGTTAAAAAGACACACAGACAGACGGCATTGCATACCACCTTAAAGGTTTCGGGGGTCACGAGACGTTGACATCCATCAACATTTCAGGTTAGATTTTTAGTACGGTCGCAATAATTTACCTTTAGAGTTCAAAAAGTTAAATTATATATATATATATATATATATTTGCGTATAATATATATA